>JAYKQN010000003.1:27150000-27407500 GCA_036785175.1 Eupleurogrammus muticus
CTCAAAAAAGGTCATACTATAGTATGTGCTTCAAAAAAGGTCATACTATAGTATGTGCTTCAAAAAAGGTCATACCATAGTATGTCGCTCCAAAAAAGGTCATACTATAGTATGTCGCTCAAAAAAGGTCATACTATAGTATGTCGCTCAAAAAAGGTCATAATATAGTATGTCGCTCAAAAAAGGTCATAATATAGTATGTCGCTCAATAAAGGTCATACTATAGTATGTTCTTTCAAAAAAGGTCACAGATGCTAACAGGTTAGCACGGATGTTAGCACGGATACTAACTAGTTAGCACAGATGTTAGCACGGATGCTAACAGGTTAGCATGGATGTTTGCACGGATGCTAACAGCTTAGCACGGATGTTTGCACGGATGCTAACAGCTTAGCACGGATGTTAGCACAGATGCTAACAGGTTAGCAGGGATGTTATCACGGATGCTAACAAGTTAGCATGGATGTTAGCACGGATGCTAACAGGTTAGCACCTTACCTGATAAGTGGTTAAAACAAACACGCTGACTATTATTGGTAATTGTGCTTCAAAAAAGGTCATACTATAGTATGTGCTTCAAAAAAGGTCATACTATAGTATGTGCTGCAAAAAAGGTCATACCATATTATGTCATTAAAAAAAGGTCATACTATAGTATGTGCTTCAAAAAAGGTCATACTATAGTATGTGCTTCAAAAAAGGTCATACTATAGTATGTGCTGCAAAAAAGGTCATACCATATTATGTCATTAAAAAAAGGTCATACTATAGTATGTGCTTCAAAAAAGGTCATACTAGAGTATGTCACTTAAAAAAAGGTCATACTATTGTATGTCGCTCAAAAAAGGTCATACTATAGTATGTGCTTCAAAAAAGGTCATACTATAGTATGTCTCTCAAAAAAGGTCATACTATAGTATGTGCTGCAAAAAAGGTCATACTATAGTATGTCACTCAAAAAAGGTCACAGATGCTAACAGGTTAGCACGGATGTTAGCACGGATGCTAACTAGTTAGCACGGATGTTAGCACGGATGCTAACTAGTTAGCACGGATGTTAGCACGGATGCTAACTAGTTAGCACGGATGATAACAGGTTAGCACGGATGTTAGCACGGATGCTAACAGGTTAGCACGGATGTTAGCATGGATGCTAACAGGTTAGCACGGATGTTAGCACGGATGCTAACATGTTAGCACGGATGCTAACAGGTTAGCACGGATGCTAACAAGTTAGCACGGATGTACACATACTATAGTATGTGCTTCAAAAAAGGTCATACTATAGTATGTCGCTCCAAAAAGGTCATACTATAGTATGTCGCTCAAAAAAGGTCATACTATCGTATGTCGCTCAAAAAAGGTCATACTGTAGTATGTGCTTCAAAAAAGGTCATATTATAGTATGTCACTCAAAAAAGGTCATATTATAGTATGTCACTCAAAAAAGGTCATACTATAGTATGTCGCTCAAAAAAGGTCATACTATAGTATGTCACTCAAAAAAGGTCATACTAGAGTATGTCACTTAAAAAAAGGTCATACTATGGTATGTCGCTCAAAAAAGGTCATACTATAGTATGTGCTTCAAAAAACGTCATACTATAGTATGTCACTCAAAAAAGGTCACAGATGCTAACAGGTTAGCACGGATGTTAGCACGGATTCTAACAGGTTGGCACGGATGTTAGCATGGATGCTAAATAGTTAGCACGGATGCTAACAGCTTAGCACGGATGCTAACAGGTTAGCACGGATGTTAGCACGGATGCTAAATAGTTAGCACGGATGCTAACAGCTTAGCACGGATGCTAACAGGTTAGCACGGATGCTAACAAGTTAGCATGGATGTTTGCACGGATAATAACAGGTTAGCACGGATGTTAGCACGGATTCTAACAAGTTAGCACGGATGTTTGCACAGATAATAACAGGTTAGCACGGATGTTAGCACGGATGCTAATAAGTTAGCACGGATGTTAGCACGAATGCTAACAGGTTAGCATGGATGTTTGCACGGATGCTAACAGGTTAGCACGGATGCTAACAAGTTAGCACGGATGTTAGCACGAATGCTAACAGGTTAGCATGGATGTTAGCACGGATTCTAACAGGTTAGCACGGATGCTAACAAGTTAGCATGGATGTTTGCACGGATAATAACAGGTTAGCACGGATGTTAGCACGGATTCTAACAAGTTAGCACGGATGTTTGCACAGATAATAACAGCTTAGCACGGATGTTAGCACGGATGCTAACAGCTTAGCACGGATGTTTGCACGGATGCTAACAGCTTAGCACGGATGTTAGCACAGATGCTAACAGGTTAGCAGGGATGTTATCACGGATGCTAACAAGTTAGCATGGATGTTAGCACGGATGCTAACAGGTTAGCACCTTACCTGATAAGTGGTTAAAACAAACACGCTGACTATTATTGGTAATTGTGCTTCAAAAAAGGTCATACTATAGTATGTGCTTCAAAAAAGGTCATACTATAGTATGTCGCTCAAAAAAGGTCATACTATAGTATTCAATTCAATTCAATTTATTTGTATAGCCCAGAATCACAAATCAGATTTGCCCCAAAGGGCTTTACAGTTTGTACAAAAGCAACACAACATCCCCTGTCCTTAGACCCTCACATCGTACAAGGTCAAACTCCCTAAAAAACCCCTTTAACAGGGAGAAAAAACGGAAGAACCCTCAGGAAGAGTAACAGAGGAGGAATCCCTCTTCCAGGACGGACAGGCGTGCAGTAGATGATGTGTGCAGGTGGAGTACAGTATACAGTATGTTGCTCAAAAAAGGTCATACTATCGTATGTCGCTCAAAATAGGTCATACTATAGTATGTCTCTCAAAAAAGGTCATACTATAGTATGTGCTTCAAAAAACGTCATACTATAGTATGTCGCTCAAAAAAGGTCATACTATAGTATGTCACTCAAAAAAGGTCATACTATTGTATGTCGCTCAAAAAAGATCATACTATAGTATGTCACTCAAAAAAGGTCATACTATAGTATGTCGCTCAAAAAAGGTCATACTATAGTATGTCACTCAAAAAAGGTCATACTAGAGTATGTCACTTAAAAAAAGGTCATACTATGGTATGTCGCTCAAAAAAGGTCATACTATAGTATGTGCTTCAAAAAACGTCATACTATAGTATGTCACTCAAAAAAGGTCACAGATGCTAACAGGTTAGCACGGATGTTAGCACGGATTCTAACAGGTTGGCACGGATGTTAGCATGGATGCTAACAGGTTAGCACGGATGTTAGCACGGATGCTAACAAGTTAGCAAGGATGTTAGCACGGATGCTAACAGGTTAGCACGGATGTTAGCACGGATGCTAAATAGTTAGCACGGATGCTAACAGCTTAGCACGGATGCTAACAGGTTAGCACGGATGTTAGCACGGATGCTAAATAGTTAGCACGGATGCTAACAGCTTAGCACGGATGCTAACAGGTTAGCACGGATGCTAACAAGTTAGCATGGATGTTTGCACGGATAATAACAGGTTAGCACGGATGTTAGCACGGATTCTAACAAGTTAGCACGGATGTTTGCACAGATAATAACAGGTTAGCACGGATGTTAGCACGGATGCTAATAAGTTAGCACGGATGTTAGCACGAATGCTAACAGGTTAGCATGGATGTTTGCACGGATGCTAACAGGTTAGCACGGATGCTAACAAGTTAGCACGGATGTTAGCACGAATGCTAACAGGTTAGCATGGATGTTAGCACGGATTCTAACAGGTTAGCACGGATGCTAACAAGTTAGCATGGATGTTTGCACGGATAATAACAGGTTAGCACGGATGTTAGCACGGATTCTAACAAGTTAGCACGGATGTTTGCACAGATAATAACAGCTTAGCACGGATGTTAGCACGGATGCTAACAGCTTAGCACGGATGTTTGCACGGATGCTAACAGCTTAGCACGGATGTTAGCACAGATGCTAACAGGTTAGCAGGGATGTTATCACGGATGCTAACAAGTTAGCATGGATGTTAGCACGGATGCTAACAGGTTAGCACCTTACCTGATAAGTGGTTAAAACAAACACGCTGACTATTATTGGTAATTGTGCTTCAAAAAAGGTCATACTATAGTATGTGCTTCAAAAAAGGTCATACTATAGTATGTCGCTCAAAAAAGGTCATACTATAGTATTCAATTCAATTCAATTTATTTGTATAGCCCAGAATCACAAATCAGATTTGCCCCAAAGGGCTTTACAGTTTGTACAAAAGCAACACAACATCCCCTGTCCTTAGACCCTCACATCGTACAAGGTCAAACTCCCTAAAAAACCCCTTTAACAGGGAGAAAAAACGGAAGAACCCTCAGGAAGAGTAACAGAGGAGGAATCCCTCTTCCAGGACGGACAGGCGTGCAGTAGATGATGTGTGCAGGTGGAGTACAGTATACAGTATGTTGCTCAAAAAAGGTCATACTATCGTATGTCGCTCAAAATAGGTCATACTATAGTATGTCTCTCAAAAAAGGTCATACTATAGTATGTGCTTCAAAAAACGTCATACTATAGTATGTCGCTCAAAAAAGGTCATACTATAGTATGTCACTCAAAAAAGGTCATACTATTGTATGTCGCTCAAAAAAGATCATACTATAGTATGTGCTTCAAAAAAGGTCATACTATATTATGTCACTCAAAAAAGGTCATACTATAGTATGTGCTTCAAAAAAGGTCATACTATAGTATGTCACTCAAAAAAGGTCATACTATAGTATGTCGCTCAAAAAAGATCATACTATCGTATGTCGCTCAAAAAAGGTCACGGATACTAACAGGTTAGCACAGATGTTAGCACGGATGCTAACAGGTTAGCACGGATGTTAGCACGGATGCTAACAAGTTAGCAAGGATGTTAGCACGGATACTAACAGGTTAGCACAGATGTTAGCACGGATGCTAACAGGTTAGCACGGATGTTAGCACGGATGCTAACTAGTTAGCACGGATGCTAACAGGTTAGCAGGATGTTAGCACGGATGCTAACAAGTTAGCACGGATGCTAGCACGGATGCTAACAGGTTAGCACGGATGTTAGCACGGATGCTAACAGGTTAGCACGGATGCTAACAAGTTAGAACGGATGTTAGCACGGATTCTAACAGGTTAGCACGGATGCTAACAAGTTAGCATGGATGTTTGCACGGATAATAACAGGTTAGCACGGATGTTAGCACGGATTCTAACAAGTTAGCACGGATGTTTGCACAGATAATAACAGGTTAGCACGGATGTTAGCACGGATGCTAATAAGTTAGCACGGATGTTAGCACGAATGCTAACAGGTTAGCATGGATGTTTGCACGGATGCTAACAGGTTAGCACGGATGCTAACAAGTTAGCACGGATGTTAGCACGAATGCTAACAAGTTAGCATGGATGTTAGCACGGATGCTAACAGGTTAGCACCTTACCTGATAAGTGGTTAAAACAAACACGCTGACTATTATTGGTAATTGTGCTTCAAAAAAGGTCATACTATAGTATGTGCTTCAAAAAAGGTCATACTATAGTATGTCGCTCAAAAAAGGTCATACTATAGTATGTGCTTCAAAAAAGGTCATACTATTGTATGTCGCTCAAAAAAGGTCATACTATAGTATGTCTCTCAAAAAAGGTCATACTATAGTATGTGCTTCAAAAAAGGTCATACTATTGTATGTCTCTCAAAAAAGGTCATACTATAGTATGTGCTTCAAAAAAGGTCATACTATAGTATGTGCTTCAAAAAAGGTCATACTATAGTATGTGCTTCAAAAAAGGTCATACTATAGTATGTCGCTCAAAAAAGGTCATACTATCGTATGTCGCTCAAAAAAGGTCATACTATCGTATGTCGCTCAAAAAAGGTCATACTATAGTATGTCTCTCAAAAAAGGTCATACTATAGTATGTGCTTCAAAAAAGGTCATACTATAGTATGTCTCTCAAAAAAGGTCATACTATCGTATGTCGCTCAAAAAAGGTCATACTATTGTATGTCGCTCAAAAAAGGTCATACTATAGTATGTCTCTCAAAAAAGGTCACACTATAGTATGTCTCTCAAAAAAGGTCATACTATAGTATGTTCTTTCAAAAAAGGTCACAGATGCTAACAGGTTAGCACGGATGTTAGCACGGATGCTAACTAGTTAGCAAGGATGTTAGCACGGATGCTAACTAGTTAGCAAGGATGTTAGCACGGATGCTAACTAGTTAGCACGGATGCTAACAGGTTAGCACGGATGTTAGCGCGGATGCTAACAGGTTAGCACGGATGCACACATACTATAGTATGTGCTTCAAAAAATGTCATACTATAGTATGTCGCTCAAAAAAGGTCATACTATAGAATGTCGCTCAAAAAAGGTCATACTATCGTATGTCGCTCAAAAAAGGTCATACTATAGTATGTGCTTCAAAAAAGGTCATATTATAGTATGTCACTCAAAAAAGGTCATATTATAGTATGTCACTCAAAAAAGGTCATACTAGAGTATGTCACTCAAAAAAGGTCATACTAGAGTATGTCACTTAAAAAAAGGTCATACTATAGTATGTCGTTTAAAAAAGGTCATACTATCGTATGTCGCTCAAAAAAGGTCATACTATTGTATGTCGCTCAAAAAAGGTCATACTATAGTATGTCTCTCAAAAAAGGTCATACTATAGTATGTGCTTCAAAAAAGGTCATACTATAGTATGTCTCTCAAAAAAGGTCATACTATAGTATGTGCTTCAAAAAAGGTCATACTATAGTATGTGCTTCAAAAAAGGTCATACTATAGTATGTCGCTCCAAAAAGGTCATACTATAGTATGTCGCTCAAAAAAGGTCATACTATCGTATGTCGCTCAAAATAGGTCATACTATAGTATGTCTCTCAAAAAAGGTCATACTATAGTATGTCGCTGAAAAAAGGTCATACTATAGTATGTCGCTCAAAAAAGGTCATACTATAGTATGTCGCTCAAAAAAGGTCATACTATCGTATGTCGCTCAAAAAAGGTCATACTATTGTATGTCGCTCAAAAAAGGTCATACTATAGTATGTCTCTCAAAAAAGGTCATACTATAGTATGTGCTTCAAAAAAGGTCATACTATAGTATGTCTCTCAAAAAAGATCATACTATTGTATGTCGCTCAAAAAAGGTCATACTATAGTATGTCTCTCAAAAAAGGTCATACTATAGTATGTTCTTTCAAAAAAGGTCACAGATGCTAACAGGTTAGCACGGATGTTAGCACGGATGCTAACTAGTTAGCACGGATGTTAGCACGGATGCTAACTAGTTAGCACGGATGCTAACAGGTTAGCACGGATGTTAGCGCGGATGCTAACAGGTTAGCACGGATGCACACATACTATAGTATGTGCTTCAAAAAATGTCATACTATAGTATGTCGCTCAAAAAAGGTCATACTATAGAATGTCGCTCAAAAAAGGTCATACTATCGTATGTCGCTCAAAAAAGGTCATACTATAGTATGTGCTTCAAAAAAGGTCATATTATAGTATGTCACTCAAAAAAGGTCATACTAGAGTATGTCACTCAAAAAAGGTCATACTAGAGTATGTCACTTAAAAAAAGGTCATACTATGGTATGTCGCTCAAAAAAGGTCATACTATAGTATGTCGTTTAAAAAAGGTCATACTATCGTATGTCGCTCAAAAAAGGTCACGGATACTAACAGGTTAGCACAGATGTTAGCACGGATGCTAACAGGTTAGCACGGATGTTAGCACGGATGCTAACAAGTTAGCAAGGATGTTAGCACGGATACTAACAGGTTAGCACAGATGTTAGCACGGATGCTAACAGGTTAGCACAGATGTTAGCACGGATGCTAACTAGTTAGCACGGATGCTAACAGGTTAGCACGGATGTTAGCACGGATGCTAACAAGTTAGCACGGATGTTAGCACGGATGCTAGCACGGATGCTAACAGGTTAGCACGGATGTTAGCACAGATGCTAACAGGTTAGCACGGATGCTAACAAGTTAGAACGGATGTTAGCACGGATTCTAACAGGTTAGCACGGATGCTAACAAGTTAGCATGGATGTTTGCACGGATAATAACAGGTTAGCACGGATGTTAGCACGGATTCTAACAAGTTAGCACGGATGTTTGCACAGATAATAACAGGTTAGCACGGATGTTAGCACGGATGCTAACAAGTTAGCACGGATGTTAGCACGAATGCTAACAGGTTAGCATGGATGTTTGCACGGATGCTAACAGGTTAGCACGGATGCTAACAAGTTAGCACGGATGTTAGCACGAATGCTAACAGGTTAGCATGGATGTTAGCACGGATAATAACAGGTTAGCACGGATGTTAGCACGGATTCTAACAAGTTAGCACGGATGTTTGCACAGATAATAACAGGTTAGCACGGATGTTAGCACGGATGCTAACAAGTTAGCACGGATGTTAGCACGGATGCTAACAGCTTAGCACGGATGTTAGCACAGATGCTAACAGGTTAGCAGGGATGTTATCACGGATAATAACAGGTTAGCACGGATGTTAGCACGGATTCTAACAAGTTAGCACGGATGTTTGCACAGATAATAACAGGTTAGCACGGATGTTAGCACGGATGCTAACAAGTTAGCACGGATGTTAGCACGGATGCTAACAGCTTAGCACGGATGTTAGCACAGATGCTAACAGGTTAGCAGGGATGTTATCACGGATGCTAACAAGTTAGCATGGATGTTAGCACGGATGCTAACAGGTTAGCACCTTACCTGATAAGTGGTTAAAACAAACACGCTGACTATTATTGGTAATTGTGCTTCAAAAAAGGTCATACTATAGTATGTCGCTCCAAAAAGGTCATACTATAGTATGTCGCTCAAAAAAGGTCATACTATAGTATGTCGCTCAAAAAAGGTCATACTATAGTATGTCTCTCAAAAAAGGTCATACTATAGTATGTCGCTCAAAAAAGGTCATAATATAGTATGTCGCTCAAAAAAGGTCATAATATAGTATGTCGCTCAAAAAAGGTCATAATATAGTATGTCGCTCAATAAAGGTCATACTATAGTATGTTCTTTCAAAAAAGGTCACAGATGCTAACAGGTTAGCACGGATGTTAGCACGGATACTAACTAGTTAGCACAGATGTTAGCACGGATGCTAACAGGTTAGCATGGATGTTTGCACGGATGCTAACAGCTTAGCACGGATGTTTGCACGGATGCTAACACCTTAGCACGGATGTTAGCACAGATGCTAACAGGTTAGCAGGGATGTTATCACGGATGCTAACAAGTTAGCATGGATGTTAGCACGGATGCTAACAGGTTAGCACCTTACCTGATAAGTGGTTAAAACAAAAACGCTGACTATTATTGGTAATTGTGCTTCAAAAAAGGTCATACTATAGTATGTGCTTCAAAAAAGGTCATACGATAGTATGTGCTGCAAAAAAGTTCATACTATAGTATGTCGCTCAAAAAAGGTCATAATATAGTATGTCGCTCAAAAAAGGTCATACTATAGTATGTTCTTTCAAAAAAGGTCACAGATGCTAACAGGTTAGCACGGATGTTAGCACGGATGCTAACAGGTTAGCACGGATGTTAGCACGGATGCTAACTAGTTAGCACGGATGCTAACAGGTTAGCACGGATGTTAGCGCGGATGCTAACAGGTTAGCACGGATGCACACATACTATAGTATGTGCTTCAAAAAAGGTCATACTATAGTATGTCGCTCCAAAAAGGTCATACTATAGTATGTCGCTCAAAAAAGGTCATACTATCGTATGTCGCTCAAAAAAGGTCATACTATAGTATGTTCTTTCAAAAAAGGTCACAGATGCTAACAGGTTAGCACGGATGTTAGCACGGATACTAACTAGTTAGCACAGATGTTAGCACGGATGCTAACAGGTTAGCATGGATGTTTGCACGGATGCTAACAGCTTAGCACGGATGTTTGCACGGATGCTAACACCTTAGCACGGATGTTAGCACAGATGCTAACAGGTTAGCAGGGATGTTATCACGGATGCTAACAAGTTAGCATGGATGTTAGCACGGATGCTAACAGGTTAGCACCTTACCTGATAAGTGGTTAAAACAAAAACGCTGACTATTATTGGTAATTGTGCTTCAAAAAAGGTCATACTATAGTATGTGCTTCAAAAAAGGTCATACGATAGTATGTGCTGCAAAAAAGTTCATACTATAGTATGTCGCTCAAAAAAGGTCATAATATAGTATGTCGCTCAAAAAAGGTCATACTATAGTATGTTCTTTCAAAAAAGGTCACAGATGCTAACAGGTTAGCACGGATGTTAGCACGGATGATAACTAGTTAGCACGGATGTTAGCACGGATGCTAACTAGTTAGCACGGATGCTAACAGGTTAGCACGGATGTTAGCGCGGATGCTAACAGGTTAGCACGGATGCACACATACTATAGTATGTGCTTCAAAAAAGGTCATACTATAGTATGTCGCTCCAAAAAGGTCATACTATAGTATGTCGCTCAAAAAAGGTCATACTATCGTATGTCGCTCAAAAAAGGTCATACTATAGTATGTGCTTCAAAAAAGGTCATATTATAGTATGTCACTCAAAAAAGGTCATATTATAGTATGTCACTCAAAAAAGGTCATACTAGAGTATGTCACTTAAAAAAGGTCATACTATAGTATGTCGCTCAAAAAAGGTCATACTATAGTATGTCACTCAAAAAAGGTCATACTAGAGTATGTGCTTCAAAAAAGGTCATACTATAGTATGTCGCTCAAAAAAGGTCATACTATCGTATGTCGCTCAAAAAAGGTCATACTATTGTATGTCGCTGAAAAAAGGTCATACTATAGTATGTGCTTCAAAAAAGGTCATACTATAGTATGTCTCTCAAAAAAGATCATACTATAGTATGTGCTTCAAAAAAGGTCATACTAGAGTATGTCACTTAAAAAAGGTCATACTATAGTATGTCTCTCAAAAAAGATCATACTATAGTATGTGCTTCAAAAAAGGTCATACTAGAGTATGTCACTTAAAAAAGGTCATACTATAGTATGTCGCTCAAAAAAGGTCATACTATAGTATGTCACTCAAAAAAGGTCATACTAGAGTATGTCACTTAAAAAAAGGTCATACTATGGTATGTCGCTCAAAAAAGGTCATACTATAGTATGTGCTGCAAAAAAGGTCATACTATAGTATGTCATAGTATGGCACGGATGCTAACAAGTTAGCACGGATGTTAGCGCGGATGCTAACAGGTTAGCACGGATGTTAGCACGGATGCTAACATGTTAGCACGGATGCTAACAGGTTAGCACGGATGCTAACAGGTTAGCACGGATGTTAGCACGGATGCTAACGAGTTAGCACGGATGGTAATTGTGCTTCAAAAAAGGTCATACTATAGTATGTGCTTCAAAAAAGGTCATACTATAGTATGTCGCTCCAAAAAGGTCATACTATCGTATGTCGCTCAAAAAAGGTCATACTATAGTATGTCTCTCAAAAAAGGTCATACTATAGTATGTGCTTCAAAAAAGGTCATACTATCGTATGTCGCTCAAAAAAGGTCATACTATAGTATGTGCTTCAAAAAAGGTCATACTATCGTATGTCGCTCAAAATAGGTCATACTATAGTATGTCTCTCAAAAAAGGTCATACTATAGTATGTCGCTCAAAAAAGGTCATACTATAGTATGTCGCTCAAAAAAGGTCATACTATAGTATGTGCTTCAAAAAAGGTCATACTATAGTATGTCTCTCAAAAAAGGTCATACTATAGTATGTGCTGCAAAAAAGGTCATACTATAGTATGTCACTCAAAAAAGGTCACAGATGCTAACAGGTTAGCACGGATGTTAGCACAGATGCTAACAGGTTAGCACGGATGATAGCACGGATGCTAAATAGTTAGCACGGATGCTAACAGCTTAGCACGGATGCTAACAGGTTAGCATGGATGTTAGCACAGATGCCAACAGGTTAGCAAGGATGTTATCACGGATGCTAACAAGTTAGTACGGATGTTAGCACGGATGCTAACAGGTTAGCACGGATGTTAGCACGGATGCTAACAGGTTAGCACGGATGTTAGCACGGATGCTAACAGGTTAGCACGGATGTTAGCACGGATGCTAACAGGTTAGCACGGATGCTAACAGGTTAGCACGGATGCTAACAAGTTAGCACGGATGTTAGCACGGATGCTAACAAGTTAGCACGGATGTTAGCGCGGATGCTAACAGGTTAGCAGGGATGCTAACAGGTTAGCACGGATGCTAACAAGTTAGCACGGATGTTAGCACGGATGCTAACAAGTTAGCATGGATGTTAGCGCGGATGCTAACAGGTTAGCACGGATGTTAGCACGGATGCTAACATGTTAGCACGGATGCTAACAGGTTAGCACGGATGCTAACAGGTTAGCACGGATGTTAGCACGGATGCTAACGAGTTAGCACGGATGGTAATTGTGCTTCAAAAAAGGTCATACTATAGTATGTGCTTCAAAAAAGGTCATACTATAGTATGTCGCTCCAAAAAGGTCATACTATCGTATGTCGCTCAAAAAAGGTCATACTATAGTATGTCTCTCAAAAAAGGTCATACTATAGTATGTCACTCAAAAAAGGTCATACTATAGTATGTCGCTCAAAAAAGGTCATACTATAGTAGGTGCTTCAAAAAAGGTCATACTATAGTATGTCGCTCAAAAAAGGTCATACTATCGTATGTCGCTCAAAAAAGGTCATACTATTGTATGTCACTCAAAAAAGGTCATACTATAGTATGTGCTTCAAAAAAGGTCATACTATAGTATGTCTCTCAAAAAAGATCATACTAGAGTATGTCACTTAAAAAAAGGTCATACTATGGTATGTCGCTCAAAAAAGGTCATACTATAGTATGTGCTTCAAAAAAGGTCATACTATAGTATGTCTCTCAAAAAAGGTCATACTATAGTATGTGCTGCAAAAAAGGTCATAGATGCTAACAGGTTAGCACGGATGTTAGAACGGATGCTAAATAGTTAGCACGGATGCTAACAGCTTAGCACGGATGCTAACAGGTTAGCATGGATGTTAGCACAGATGCCAACAGGTTAGCAAGGATGTTATCACGGATGCTAACAAGTTAGTACGGATGTTAGCACGGATGCTAACAGGTTAGCACGGATGTTAGCACGGATGCTAACAGGTTAGCACGGATGCTAACAGGTTAGCACGGATGTTAGCACGGATGCTAACGAGTTAGCACGGATGGTAATTGTGCTTCAAAAAAGGTCATACTATAGTATGTGCTTCAAAAAAGGTCATACTATAGTATGTCGCTCCAAAAAGGTCATACTATCGTATGTCGCTCAAAAAAGGTCATACTATAGTATGTCTCTCAAAAAGGTCATACTATAGTATGTGCTTCAAAAAAGGTCATACTATAGTATGTCGCTCAAAAAAGGTCATACTATCGTATGTCGCTCAAAAAAGGTCATACTATAGTATGTGCTTCAAAAAAGGTCATACTATCGTATGTCGCTCAAAATAGGTCATACTATAGTATGTCTCTCAAAAAAGGTCATACTATAGTATGTCGCTCAAAAAAGGTCATACTATAGTATGTCGCTCAAAAAAGGTCATACTATAGTATGTGCTTCAAAAAAGGTCATACTATAGTACAGCGGTCGGCAACCTGCGGCTCTAGAGCCGCATGCGGCTCTTTAGCGCTGCCCTAGTGGCTCCCTGGAGCTTTTTCAAAAATGTTTGAAAATGGAAAAAGATGGGGGAGGGAAATATATTTTTTGTTTTAATATGGTTTCTGTAGGAGGACAAACATGACACAAACATTCTTAACGTTTTCCAATGCTGTAAAAATGTGTAGAATAAATATTACATTTCAACATTTCTGTCAACGAAGATTTGCGTCATAGCCTGCGACACACGTTAAGCAGGGCGGGATGCCAGGCAGGTGGCTGTTGTAAACAAACCGGCGGCTGTGTGATGGGCCATGGATCCCAAAGGGAAAAAGAGAAAAATAACTGAGGAGAACAGAGGATTCAACGATTCTTGGACCGAATCATTTGCATTCATTGCCAATGCGGAAGGATTGCCTGAATGTTTTCTCTGTAGCGAGAAGTTGTCAAATAACAAAAAGAGTAATGTGGAAAGACATTTCCAGGGAAGGCATGCTACATTTGCAGCCGAGTACCCAGTTGGGAGTGAGAGAAAAAGTGCGATTGCATTACTTCTGGAGAAATTAGAGGAGCGCAAAAATAGATTTAAGAAGTGGATTGCATCTCCAAACTCCACTACTGCTGCAAGTTTTGTTGCAACCCGGGAGATAATAAAGCGTGGAAAACCGTTTCGGACAGTGATGTCCGAAAACAGAAGTCACATTAAACGGGTAAGAACACAATCCTGTCATAGGCACATATTTAGTAACAAAGTGGCTGTTTTTATAAAGTGATTTCTGATTTTCGTCAGTATATATTTGGAATGACACTTAGGGATATTATTGTGTTTTGTTGCTCAGGTCCCAGGATAGCTGCGTTGGTTGCGTGTCAAAAGAGAAGAGGATGCTGCTGCGTTTTACCCTTGCACTGACTTGCTTGGCATTTGCACAGAAATCAAACTTAAACTGTATTAATTTGATTTTATATACTTTACCTTTTTAAAAGGCTGCTGTTTTATTTTTATAAATGCAGGCTGCGTTTCATTGCATTCTGTTTGTTGTCCAGATAAGGTGTCAAAATAAAAATGACATCAAAAATCGGATTTCTTTATTGCATTTCTTTAATTTCATCAAAGCAATGAAACATAATTCATTAATATTGTAATGAAGTTAAACTTGAGGTGGCATCGTACAACAGAGTAGTCACGTGGTGCGTCATTCCCTACAGGATGCGCTGCAGGGAAAATAAACATTCAATCATGAAGGCTCATTATGTATTTGTAGCCAACTTAGTCATTTTGATAGTAGGCTAATATAGCTAATATAGATACATACAGCATGTGTTGCCTTCATTATAAGGTTTATATAAGGCTTTTAATTTTTTGCGGCTCCAGACATATTTGTTTTTTGTTTTTTTGGTCCAATATGGCTCTTTCAACATTTTGGGTTGCCGACCCCTGCTATAGTATGTCACTCAAAAAAGGTCATACTATAAAATGTCGCTCAAAAAAGGTCATACTATAAAATGTCGCTCAAAAAAGGTCATACTATCGTATGTTGCTCAAAAAAGGTCATACTATAGTATGTGCTTCAAAAAAGGTCATACTATAGTATGTGCTTCAAAAAAGGTCATACTATAGTATGTCGCTCAAAAAAGGTCATACTATCGTATGTCGCTCAAAATAGGTCATACTATAGTATGTCTCTCAAAAAAGGTCATACTATAGTATGTGCTTCAAAAAAGGTCATACTATAGTATGTGCTTCAAAAAAGGTCATACTATAGTATGTCTCTCAAAAAAGGTCATACTATAGTATGTCGCTCAAAAAAGGTCATACTATAGTATGTCGCTCAAAAAAGGTCATACTATAGTAGGTGCTTCAAAAAAGGTCATACTATAGTATGTGCTTCAAAAAAGGTCATACTATAGTATGTCTCTCAAAAAAGATCATACTATAGTATGTGCTTCAAAAAAGGTCATACTAGAGTATGTCACTTAAAAAAGGTCATACTATAGTATGTCGCTCAAAAAAGGTCATACTATAGTATGTCACTCAAAAAAGGTCATACTAGAGTATGTCACTTAAAAAAAGGTCATACTATGGTATGTCGCTCAAAAAAGGTCATACTATAGTATGTGCTTCAAAAAAGGTCATACTATAGTATGTCTCTCAAAAAATGTCATCCTATAGTATGTGCTGCAAAAAAGGTCATACTATAGTATGTCACTCAAAAAAGGTCACAGATGCTAACAGGTTAGCACGGATGTTAGCACGGATGCTAACAGGTTAGCACGGATGTTAGCACGGATGCTAAATAGTTAGCACGGATGCTAACAGCTTAGCACGGATGCTAACAGGTTAGCATGGATGTTAGCACAGATGCCAACAGGTTAGCAAGGATGTTATCACGGATGCTAACAAGTTAGTACGGATGTTAGCACGGATGCTAACAGGTTAGCACGGATGTTAGCACGGATGCTAACAGGTTAGCACGGATGCTAACAGGTTAGCACGGATGTTAGCACGGATGCTAACAAGTTAGCACGGATGTTAGCGCGGATGCTAACAGGTTAGCACGGATGCTAACAGGTTAGCACGGATGCTAACAAGTTAGCACGGATGTTAGCACGGATGCTAACAAGTTAGCACGGATGTTAGCGCGGATGCTAACAGGTTAGCACGGATGTTAGCACGGATGCTAACATGTTAGCACGGATGCTAACAGGTTAGCACGGATGCTAACAAGTTAGCACGGATGTACACATACTATAGTATGTGCTTCCAAAAAGGTCATACTATAGTATGTCGCTCCAAAAAGGTCATACTATAGTATGTCGCTCAAAAAAGGTCATACTATCGTATGTCGCTCAAAAAAGGTCATACTATAGTATGTGCTTCAAAAAAGGTCATATTATAGTATGTCACTCAAAAAAGGTCATATTATAGTATGTCACTCAAAAAAGGTCATACTAGAGTATGTCACTTAAAAAAAGGTCATACTATGGTATGTCGCTCAAAAAAGGTCATACTATAGTATGTCACTCAAAAAAGGTCAGCACGGATGTTAGCACGGATGCTAACAAGTTAGCACGGATGGTAATTGTGCTTCAAAAAGGGTCATACTATAGTATGTGCTTCAAAAAAGGTCATACTATAGTATGTCGCTCCAAAAAGGTCATACTATAGTATGTGCTTCAAAAAAGGTCATACTATAGTATGTCGCTCAAAAAAGGTCATACTATCGTATGTCGCTCAAAAAAGGTCATACTATAGTATGTGCTTCAAAAAAGGTCATACTATCGTATGTCGCTCAAAATAGGTCATACTATAGTATGTCTCTCAAAAAAGGTCATACTATAGTATGTCGCTCAAAAAAGGTCATACTATAGTATGTCGCTCAAAAAAGGTCATACTATAGTATGTGCTTCAAAAAAGGTCATACTATAGTATGTCGCTCAAAAAAGGTCATACTATATATATAAATATTATTCATATTTATATATACCTGTATATATCTGTATATATTGTTTTTTTAATTTAATTTTTTAATTTTTCTTTTCCTTTTTAAATTTTTAAAAAACATTTTTGTAACTTTTCTAACTGCTGCTGTAGCACCGTAAATTTCCCCACTGTGGGACAATAAAGGAGCTATCTTATCTTATCTCTTATAGTATGTCACTCAAAAAAGGTCATACTAGAGTATGTCACTTAAAAAAAGGTCATACTATGGTATGTCGCTCAAAAAAGGTCATACTATAGTATGTGCTTCAAAAAAGGTCATACTATAGTATGTCTCTCAAAAAAGGTCATACTATAGTATGTGCTGCAAAAAAGGTCATACTATAGTATGTCACTCAAAAAAGGTCACAGATGCTAACAGGTTAGCACGGATGTTAGCACGGATGCTAACAGGTTAGCACGGATGTTAGCACGGATGCTAAATAGTTAGCACGGATGCTAACAGCTTAGCACGGATGCTAAAAGGTTAGCATGGATGTTAGCACAGATGCCAACAGGTTAGCAAGGATGTTATCACGGATGCTAACAAGTTAGTACGGATGTTAGCACGGATGCTAACAGGTTAGCACGGATGTTAGCACGGATGCTAACAGGTTAGCACGGATGCTAACAGGTTAGCACGGATGCTAACAGGTTAGCACGGATGTTAGCACGGATGCTAACAAGTTAGCACGGATGTTAGCGCGGATGCTAACAGGTTAGCACGGATGCTAACAGGTTAGCACGGATGCTAACAAGTTAGCACGGATGTTAGCACGGATGCTAACAAGTTAGCACGGATGTTAGCACGGATGCTAACAAGTTAGCACGGATGTTAGCGCAGATGCTAACAGGTTAGCACGGATGTTAACATGTTAGCACGGATGCTAACATGTTAGCACGGATGCTAACAGGTTAGCACGGATGCTAACAGGTTAGCACGGATGTTAGCACGGATGCTAACGAGTTAGCACGGATGTTAGCACGGATGCTAACAGGTTAGCACGGATGTTAGCACGGATGCTAACATGTTAGCACGGATGCTAACAGGTTAGCACGGATGCTAACAAGTTAGCACGGATGTACACATACTATAGTATGTGCTTCCAAAAAGGTCATACTATAGTATGTCGCTCCAAAAAGGTCATACTATAGTATGTCGCTCAAAAAAGGTCATACTATCGTATGTCGCTCAAAAAAGGTCATACTATAGTATGTGCTTCAAAAAAGGTCATATTATAGTATGTCACTCAAAAAAGGTCATATTATAGTATGTCACTCAAAAAAGGTCATACTAGAGTATGTCACTTAAAAAAAGGTCATACTATGGTATGTCGCTCAAAAAAGGTCATACTATAGTATGTCACTCAAAAAAGGTCAGCACGGATGTTAGCACGGATGCTAACAAGTTAGCACGGATGGTAATTGTGCTTCAAAAAAGGTCATACTATAGTATGTGCTTCAAAAAAGGTCATACTATAGTATGTCGCTCCAAAAAGGTCATACTATCGTATGTCGCTCAAAAAAGGTCATACTATAGTATGTCTCTCAAAAAAGGTCATACTATAGTATGTGCTTCAAAAAAGGTCATACTATAGTATGTCGCTCAAAAAAGGTCATACTATAGTATGTCGCTCAAAAAAGGTCATACTATAGTATGTCGCTCAAAAAAGGTCATACTATAGTATGTGCTTCAAAAAAGGTCATACTATAGTATGTCACTCAAAAAAGGTCATACTAGAGTATGTCACTTAAAAAAGGTCATACTATAAAATGTCGCTCAAAAAAGGTCATACTATCGTATGTCGCTCAAAAAAGGTCATACTATAGTATGTGCTTCAAAAAAGGTCATACTATAGTATGTGCTTCAAAAAAGGTCATACTATAGTATGTCGCTCAAAAAAGGTCATACTATCGTATGTCGCTCAAAATAGGTCATACTATAGTATGTCTCTCAAAAAAGGTCATACTATAGTATGTCGCTCAAAAAAGGTCATACTATAGTATGTCGCTCAAAAAAGGTCATACTATAGTAGGTGCTTCAAAAAAGGTCATACTATAGTATGTCTCTCAAAAAAGGTCATACTATAGTATGTCGCTCAAAAAAGGTCATACTATAGTATGTGCTTCAAAAAAGGTCATACTATAGTATGTCACTCAAAAAAGGTCATACTAGAGTATGTCACTTAAAAAAGGTCATACTATAAAATGTCGCTCAAAAAAGGTCATACTATCGTATGTCGCTCAAAAAAGGTCATACTATAGTATGTGCTTCAAAAAAGGTCATACTATAGTATGTGCTTCAAAAAAGGTCATACTATAGTATGTGCTTCAAAAAAGGTCATACTATCGTATGTCACTTAAAAAAGGTCATACTATAAAATGTCGCTCAAAAAAGGTCATACTATCGTATGTCGCTCAAAAAAGGTCATACTATAGTATGTGCTTCAAAAAAGGTCATACTATAGTATGTGCTTCAAAAAAGGTCATACTATAGTATGTGCTTCAAAAAAGGTCATACTATAGTATGTCGCTCAAAAAAGGTCATACTATCGTATGTCGCTCAAAAAAGGTCATACTATTGTATGTCGCTCAAAAAAGGTCATACTATAGTATGTCTCTCAAAAAAGGTCATACTATAGTATGTGCTTCAAAAAAGGTCATACTATAGTATGTCTCTCAAAAAAGATCATACTATAGTATGTGCTTCAAAAAAGGTCATACTAGAGTATGTCACTTAAAAAAGGTCATACTATAGTATGTCGCTCAAAAAAGGTCATACTATAGTATGTCACTCAAAAAAGGTCATACTAGAGTATGTCACTTAAAAAAAGGTCATACTATGGTATGTCGCTCAAAAAAGGTCATACTATAGTATGTGCTTCAAAAAAGGTCATACTATAGTATGTCTCTCAAAAAAGGTCATACTATAGTATGTGCTGCAAAAAAGGTCATACTATAGTATGTCACTCAAAAAAGGTCACAGATGCTAACAGGTTAGCACGGATGTTAGCACGGATGCTAACAGGTTAGCACGGATGTTAGCACGGATGCTAAATAGTTAGCACGGATGCTAACAGCTTAGCACGGATGCTAACAGGTTAGCATGGATGTTAGCACAGATGCTAACAGGTTAGCACGGATGTTAGCACGGATGCTAACAGGTTAGCACGGATGTTAGCACGGATGCTAAATAGTTAGCACGGATGCTAACAGCTTAGCACGGATGCTAACAGGTTAGCATGGATGTTAGCACAGATGCCAACAGGTTAGCAAGGATGTTATCACGGATGCTAACAAGTTAGTACGGATGTTAGCACGGATGCTAACAGGTTAGCACGGATGTTAGCACGGATGCTAACAGGTTAGCACGGATGCTAACAGGTTAGCACGGATGTTAGCACGGATGCTAACAGGTTAGCACGGATGTTAGCGCGGATGCTAACAGGTTAGCACGGATGCTAACAGGTTAGCACGGATGCTAACAGGTTAGCACGGATGTTAGCACGGATGCTAACAAGTTAGTACGGATGTTAGCACGGATGCTAACAGGTTAGCAAGGATGTTATCACGAATGCTAACAAGTTAGCACGGATGCTAACAGGTTAGCATGGATGTTAGCACAGATGCTAACAAGTTAGCACGGATGCTAACAGGTTAGCACGGATGTTAGCACGGATGCTAACAAGTTAGCACGGATGGTAATTGTGCTTCAAAAAAGGTCATACTATAGTATGTGCTTCAAAAAAGGTCATACTATAGTATGTCGCTCCAAAAAGGTCATACTATCGTATGTCGCTCAAAAAAGGTCATACTATAGTATGTCTCTCAAAAAAGGTCATACTATAGTATGTGCTTCAAAAAAGGTCATACTATAGTATGTCGCTCAAAAAAGGTCATACTATCGTATGTCGCTCAAAAAAGGTCATACTATAGTATGTGCTTCAAAAAAGGTCATACTATCGTATGTTGCTCAAAATAGGTCATACTATAGTATGTCTCTCAAAAAAGGTCATACTATAGTATGTCGCTCAAAAAAGGTCATACTATAGTATGTCGCTCAAAAAAGGTCATACTATAGTATGTCACTCAAAAAAGGTCATACTAGAGTATGTCACTTAAAAAAGGTCATACTATAAAATGTCGCTCAAAAAAGGTCATACTATCGTATGTCGCTCAAAAAAGGTCATACTATAGTATGTGCTTCAAAAAAGGTCATACTATAGTATGTGCTTCAAAAAAGGTCATACTATAGTATGTGCTTCAAAAAAGGTCATACTATAGTATGTCGCTCAAAAAAGGTCATACTATCGTATGTCGCTCAAAAAAGGTCATACTATTGTATGTCGCTCAAAAAAGGTCATACTATAGTATGTCTCTCAAAAAAGGTCATACTATAGTATGTGCTTCAAAAAAGGTCATACTAGAGTATGTCACTTAAAAAAGGTCATACTATAGTATGTCGCTCAAAAAAGGTCATACTATAGTATGTCACTCAAAAAAGGTCATACTAGAGTATGTCACTTAAAAAAAGGTCATACTATGGTATGTCGCTCAAAAAAGGTCATACTATAGTATGTGCTTCAAAAAAGGTCATACTATAGTATGTCTCTCAAAAAAGGTCATACTATAGTATGTGCTGCAAAAAAGGTCATACTATAGTATGTCACTCAAAAAAGGTCACAGATGCTAACAGGTTAGCACGGATGTTAGCACGGATGCTAACAGGTTAGCACGGATGTTAGCACGGATGCTAAATAGTTAGCACGGATGCTAACAGCTTAGCACGGATGCTAACAGGTTAGCATGGATGTTAGCACAGATGCCAACAGGTTAGCAAGGATGTTATCACGGATGCTAACAAGTTAGTACGGATGTTAGCACGGATGCTAACAGGTTAGCACGGATGTTAGCACGGATGCTAACAGGTTAGCACGGATGCTAACAGGTTAGCACGGATGCTAACAGGTTAGCACGGATGTTAGCACGGATGCTAACAGGTTAGCATGGATGTTAGCACGGATGCTAACAAGTTAGCACGGATGCTAACAGGTTAGCACGGATGTTAGCACGGATGCTAACAAGTTAGCACGGATGGTAATTGTGCTTCAAAAAAGGTCATACTATAGTATGTGCTTCAAAAAAGGTCATACTATAGTATGTCGCTCCAAAAAGGTCATACTATCGTATGTCGCTCAAAAAAGGTCATACTATAGTATGTCTCTCAAAAAAGGTCATACTATAGTATGTGCTTCAAAAAAGGTCATACTATAGTATGTCGCTCAAAAAGGTCATACTATCGTATGTCGCTCAAAAAAGGTCATACTATAGTATGTGCTTCAAAAAAGGTCATACTATCGTATGTCGCTCAAAATAGGTCATACTATAGTATGTCTCTCAAAAAAGGTCATACTATAGTATGTCGCTCAAAAAAGGTCATACTATAGTATGTCGCTCAAAAAAGGTCATACTATAGTATGTGCTTCAAAAAAGGTCATACTATAGTATGTCACTCAAAAAAGGTCATACTAGAGTATGTCACTTAAAAAGGTCATACTATAAAATGTCGCTCAAAAAAGGTCATACTATCGTATGTCGCTCAAAAAAGGTCATACTATAGTATGTGCTTCAAAAAAGGTCATACTATAGTATGTGCTTCAAAAAAGGTCATACTATAGTATGTGCTTCAAAAAAGGTCATACTATAGTATGTGCTTCAAAAAAGGTCATACTATAGTATGTCGCTCAAAAAAGGTCATACTATCGCACGGATGTTAGCACGGATGCTAACAGGTTAGCACGGATGTTAGCATGGATGCTAAATAGTTAGCACGGATGCTAACAGCTTAGCACGGATGCTAACAGGTTAGCATGGATGTTAGCACAGATGCCAACAGGTTAGCAAGGATGTTATCACGGATGCTAACAAGTTAGTACGGATGTTAGCAGGGATGCTAACAGGTTAGCACGGATGTTAGCAGGGATGCTAACAGGTTAGCACGGATGTTAGCACGGATGCTAACAGGTTAGCACGGATGCTAACAGGTTAGCACGGATGTTAGCACGGATGCTAACAAGTTAGCACGGATGTTAGCGCGGATGCTAACAGGTTAGCACGGATGCTAACAGGTTAGCACGGATGCTAACAGGTTAGCATGGATGTTAGCACGGATGCTAACAGCTTAGCACGGATGCTAACAGGTTAGCATGGATGTTAGCACAGATGCTAACAGGTTAGCAAGGATGTTATCACGAATGCTAACAAGTTAGCACGGATGCTAACAGGTTAGCATGGATGTTAGCACGGATGCTAACAAGTTAGCACGGATGCTAACAGGTTAGCACGGATGTTAGCACGGATGCTAACAAGTTAGCACGGATGGTAATTGTGCTTCAAAAAAGGTCATACTATAGTATGTGCTTCAAAAAAGGTCATACTATAGTATGTCGCTCCAAAAAGGTCATACTATCGTATGTCGCTCAAAAAAGGTCATACTATAGTATGTCTCTCAAAAAAGGTCATACTATAGTATGTGCTTCAAAAAAGGTCATACTATAGTATGTGCTTCAAAAAAGGTCATATTATAGTATGTCACTCAAAAAAGGTCATATTATAGTATGTCACTCAAAAAAGGTCATACTAGAGTATGTCACTTAAAAAAGGTCATACTATGGTATGTCGCTCAAAAAAGGTCATACTATAGTATGTCACTCAAAAAAGGTCAGCACGGATGTTAGCACGGATGCTAACAAGTTAGCACGGATGGTAATTGTGCTTCAAAAAGGGTCATACTATAGTATGTGCTTCAAAAAAGGTCATACTATAGTATGTCGCTCCAAAAAGGTCATACTATCGTATGTCGCTCAAAAAAGGTCATACTATAGTATGTCTCTCAAAAAAGGTCATACTATAGTATGTGCTTCAAAAAAGGTCATACTATAGTATGTCGCTCAAAAAAGGTCATACTATCGTATGTCGCTCAAAAAAGGTCATACTATAGTATGTGCTTCAAAAAAGGTCATTCTATCGTATGTCGCTCAAAAAAGGTCATACTATAGTATGTCTCTCAAAAAAGGTCATACTATAGTATGTCGCTCAAAAAAGGTCATACTATAGTATGTCGCTCAAAAAAGGTCATACTATAGTATGTGCTTCAAAAAAGGTCATACTATAGTATGTGCTTCAAAAAAGGTCATACTATAGTATGTGCTTCAAAAAAGGTCATACTATAGTATGTCGCTCAAAAAAGGTCATACTATCGTATGTCGCTCAAAAAAGGTCATACTATTGTATGTCGCTCAAAAAAGGTCATACTATAGTATGTCTCTCAAAAAAGGTCATACTATAGTATGTGCTTCAAAAAAGGTCATACTAGAGTATGTCACTTAAAAAAGGTCATACTATAGTATGTCGCTCAAAAAAGGTCATACTATAGTATGTCACTCAAAAAAGGTCATACTAGAGTATGTCACTTAAAAAAAGGTCATACTATGGTATGTCGCTCAAAAAAGGTCATACTATAGTATGTGCTTCAAAAAAGGTCATACTATAGTATGTGCTGCAAAAAAGGTCATACTATAGTATGTGCTGCAAAAAAGGTCATACTATAGTATGTCACTCAAAAAAGGTCACAGATGCTAACAGGTTAGCACGGATGTTAGCACGGATGCTAACAGGTTAGCACGGATGTTAGCACGGATGCTAAATAGTTAGCACGGATGCTAACAGCTTAGCACGGATGCTAACAGGTTAGCATGGATGTTAGCACAGATGCCAACAGGTTAGCAAGGATGTTATCACGGATGCTAACAAGTTAGTACGGATGTTAGCACGGATGCTAACAGGTTAGCACGGATGTTAGCACGGATGCTAACAGGTTAGCACGGATGCTAACAGGTTAGCACGGATGCTAACAGGTTAGCACGGATGTTAGCACGGATGCTAACAGGTTAGCATGGATGTTAGCACGGATGCTAACAAGTTAGCACGGATGCTAACAGGTTAGCACGGATGTTAGCACGGATGCTAACAAGTTAGCACGGATGGTAATTGTGCTTCAAAAAAGGTCATACTATAGTATGTGCTTCAAAAAAGGTCATACTATAGTATGTCGCTCCAAAAAGGTCATACTATCGTATGTCGCTCAAAAAAGGTCATACTATAGTATGTCTCTCAAAAAAGGTCATACTATAGTATGTGCTTCAAAAAAGGTCATACTATAGTATGTCGCTCAAAAAGGTCATACTATCGTATGTCGCTCAAAAAAGGTCATACTATAGTATGTGCTTCAAAAAAGGTCATACTATCGTATGTCGCTCAAAATAGGTCATACTATAGTATGTCTCTCAAAAAAGGTCATACTATAGTATGTCACTCAAAAAAGGTCAGCACGGATGTTAGCACGGATGCTAACAAGTTAGCACGGATGGTAATTGTGCTTCAAAAAGGGTCATACTATAGTATGTGCTTCAAAAAAGGTCATACTATAGTATGTCGCTCCAAAAAGGTCATACTATCGTATGTCGCTCAAAAAAGGTCATACTATAGTATGTCTCTCAAAAAAGGTCATACTATAGTATGTGCTTCAAAAAAGGTCATACTATAGTATGTCGCTCAAAAAAGGTCATACTATCGTATGTCGCTCAAAAAAGGTCATACTATAGTATGTGCTTCAAAAAAGGTCATACTATCGTATGTCGCTCAAAAAAGGTCATACTATAGTATGTCTCTCAAAAAAGGTCATACTATAGTATGTCGCTCAAAAAAGGTCATACTATAGTATGTCGCTCAAAAAAGGTCATACTATAGTATGTGCTTCAAAAAAGGTCATACTATAGTATGTGCTTCAAAAAAGGTCATACTATAGTATGTGCTTCAAAAAAGGTCATACTATAGTATGTCGCTCAAAAAAGGTCATACTATAGTATGTCACTCAAAAAAGGTCATACTAGAGTATGTCACTTAAAAAAAGGTCATACTATGGTATGTCGCTCAAAAAAGGTCATACTATAGTATGTGCTTCAAAAAAGGTCATACTATAGTATGTCTCTCAAAAAAGGTCATACTATAGTATGTGCTGCAAAAAAGGTCATACTATAGTATGTCACTCAAAAAAGGTCACAGATGCTAACAGGTTAGCACGGATGTTAGCACGGATGCTAACAGGTTAGCACGGATGTTAGCACGGATGCTAAATAGTTAGCACGGATGCTAACAGCTTAGCACGGATGCTAACAGGTTAGCATGGATGTTAGCACAGATGCTAACAGGTTAGCACGGATGCTAACAGGTTAGCATGGATGTTAGCACAGATGCTAACAGGTTAGCACGGATGCTAACAGGTTAGCACGGATGCTAACAAGTTAGCACGGATGCTAACAGGTTAGCACGGATGTTAGCACGGATGCTAACAAGTTAGCACGGATGCTAACAGGTTAGCATGGATGTTAGCACGGATGCTAACAGCTTAGCACGGATGCTAACAGGTTAGCATGGATGTTAGCACAGATGCTAACAGGTTAGCAAGGATGTTATCACGAATGCTAACAAGTTAGTACGGATGCTAACAGGTTAGCATGGATGTTAGCACGGATGCTAACAAGTTAGCACGGATGCTAACAGGTTAGCACGGATGTTAGCACGGATGCTAACAAGTTAGCACGGATGGTAATTGTGCTTCAAAAAAGGTCATACTATAGTATGTGCTTCAAAAAAGGTCATACTATAGTATGTCGCTCCAAAAAGGTCATACTATCGTATGTCGCTCAAAAAAGGTCATACTATAGTATGTCTCTCAAAAAAGGTCATACTATAGTATGTGCTTCAAAAAAGGTCATACTATAGTATGTCGCTCAAAAAGGTCATACTATCGTATGTCGCTCAAAAAAGGTCATACTATAGTATGTGCTTCAAAAAAGGTCATACTATCGTATGTCGCTCAAAATAGGTCATACTATAGTATGTCTCTCAAAAAAGGTCATACTATAGTATGTCGCTCAAAAAAGGTCATACTATAGTATGTCGCTCAAAAAAGGTCATACTATAGTATGTGCTTCAAAAAAGGTCATACTATAGTATGTCACTCAAAAAAGGTCATACTAGAGTATGTCACTTAAAAAGGTCATACTATAAAATGTCGCTCAAAAAAGGTCATACTATCGTATGTCGCTCAAAAAAGGTCATACTATAGTATGTGCTTCAAAAAAGGTCATACTATAGTATGTGCTTCAAAAAAGGTCATACTATAGTATGTGCTTCAAAAAAGGTCATACTATAGTATGTCGCTCAAAAAAGGTCATACTATCGTATGTCGCTCAAAAAAGGTCATACTATAGTATGTGCTTCAAAAAAGGTCATACTATAGTATGTCGCTCAAAAAAGGTCATACTATCGTATGTCGCTCAAAAAAGATCATACTATAGTATGTGCTTCAAAAAAGGTCATACTAGAGTATGTCACTTAAAAAAGGTCATACTATAGTATGTCGCTCAAAAAAGGTCATACTATAGTATGTCACTCAAAAAAGGTCATACTAGAGTATGTCACTTAAAAAAAGGTCATACTATGGTATGTCGCTCAAAAAAGGTCATACTATAGTATGTGCTTCAAAAAAGGTCATACTATAGTATGTCTCTCAAAAAAGGTCATACTATAGTATGTGCTGCAAAAAAGGTCATACTATAGTATGTCACTCAAAAAAGGTCACAGATGCTAACAGGTTAGCACGGATGTTAGCACGGATGCTAACAGGTTAGCACGGATGTTAGCACGGATGCTAAATAGTTAGCACGGATGCTAACAGCTTAGCACGGATGCTAACAGGTTAGCATGGATGTTAGCACAGATGCTAACAGGTTTGCACGGATGTTAGCACGGATGCTAACAGGTTAGCACGGATGTTAGCATGGATGCTAAATAGTTAGCACGGATGCTAACAGCTTAGCACGGATGCTAACAGGTTAGCATGGATGTTAGCACAGATGCCAACAGGTTAGCAAGGATGTTATCACGGATGCTAACAAGTTAGTACGGATGTTAGCAGGGATGCTAACAGGTTAGCACGGATGTTAGCAGGGATGCTAACAGGTTAGCACGGATGTTAGCACGGATGCTAACAGGTTAGCACGGATGCTAACAGGTTAGCACGGATGTTAGCACGGATGCTAACAAGTTAGCACGGATGTTAGCGCGGATGCTAACAGGTTAGCACGGATGCTAACAGGTTAGCACGGATGCTAACAGGTTAGCATGGATGTTAGCACGGATGCTAACAGCTTAGCACGGATGCTAACAGGTTAGCATGGATGTTAGCACAGATGCTAACAGGTTAGCAAGGATGTTATCACGAATGCTAACAAGTTAGCACGGATGCTAACAGGTTAGCATGGATGTTAGCACGGATGCTAACAAGTTAGCACGGATGCTAACAGGTTAGCACGGATGTTAGCACGGATGCTAACAAGTTAGCACGGATGGTAATTGTGCTTCAAAAAAGGTCATACTATAGTATGTGCTTCAAAAAAGGTCATACTATAGTATGTCGCTCCAAAAAGGTCATACTATCGTATGTCGCTCAAAAAAGGTCATACTATAGTATGTCTCTCAAAAAAGGTCATACTATAGTATGTGCTTCAAAAAAGGTCATACTATAGTATGTGCTTCAAAAAAGGTCATATTATAGTATGTCACTCAAAAAAGGTCATATTATAGTATGTCACTCAAAAAAGGTCATACTAGAGTATGTCACTTAAAAAAGGTCATACTATGGTATGTCGCTCAAAAAAGGTCATACTATAGTATGTCACTCAAAAAAGGTCAGCACGGATGTTAGCACGGATGCTAACAAGTTAGCACGGATGGTAATTGTGCTTCAAAAAGGGTCATACTATAGTATGTGCTTCAAAAAAGGTCATACTATAGTATGTCGCTCCAAAAAGGTCATACTATCGTATGTCGCTCAAAAAAGGTCATACTATAGTATGTCTCTCAAAAAAGGTCATACTATAGTATGTGCTTCAAAAAAGGTCATACTATAGTATGTCGCTCAAAAAAGGTCATACTATCGTATGTCGCTCAAAAAAGGTCATACTATAGTATGTGCTTCAAAAAAGGTCATACTATCGTATGTCGCTCAAAAAAGGTCATACTATAGTATGTCTCTCAAAAAAGGTCATACTATAGTATGTCGCTCAAAAAAGGTCATACTATAGTATGTCGCTCAAAAAAGGTCATACTATAGTATGTGCTTCAAAAAAGGTCATACTATAGTATGTGCTTCAAAAAAGGTCATACTATAGTATGTGCTTCAAAAAAGGTCATACTATAGTATGTCGCTCAAAAAAGGTCATACTATCGTATGTCGCTCAAAAAAGGTCATACTATTGTATGTCGCTCAAAAAAGGTCATACTATAGTATGTCTCTCAAAAAAGGTCATACTATAGTATGTGCTTCAAAAAAGGTCATACTAGAGTATGTCACTTAAAAAAGGTCATACTATAGTATGTCGCTCAAAAAAGGTCATACTATAGTATGTCACTCAAAAAAGGTCATACTAGAGTATGTCACTTAAAAAAAGGTCATACTATGGTATGTCGCTCAAAAAAGGTCATACTATAGTATGTGCTTCAAAAAAGGTCATACTATAGTATGTGCTGCAAAAAAGGTCATACTATAGTATGTGCTGCAAAAAAGGTCATACTATAGTATGTCACTCAAAAAAGGTCACAGATGCTAACAGGTTAGCACGGATGTTAGCACGGATGCTAACAGGTTAGCACGGATGTTAGCACGGATGCTAAATAGTTAGCACGGATGCTAACAGCTTAGCACGGATGCTAACAGGTTAGCATGGATGTTAGCACAGATGCCAACAGGTTAGCAAGGATGTTATCACGGATGCTAACAAGTTAGTACGGATGTTAGCACGGATGCTAACAGGTTAGCACGGATGTTAGCACGGATGCTAACAGGTTAGCACGGATGCTAACAGGTTAGCACGGATGTTAGCACGGATGCTAACAGGTTAGCATGGATGTTAGCACGGATGCTAACAAGTTAGCACGGATGCTAACAGGTTAGCACGGATGTTAGCACGGATGCTAACAAGTTAGCACGGATGGTAATTGTGCTTCAAAAAAGGTCATACTATAGTATGTGCTTCAAAAAAGGTCATACTATAGTATGTCGCTCCAAAAAGGTCATACTATCGTATGTCGCTCAAAAAAGGTCATACTATAGTATGTCTCTCAAAAAAGGTCATACTATAGTATGTGCTTCAAAAAAGGTCATACTATAGTATGTCGCTCAAAAAGGTCATACTATCGTATGTCGCTCAAAAAAGGTCATACTATAGTATGTGCTTCAAAAAAGGTCATACTATCGTATGTCGCTCAAAATAGGTCATACTATAGTATGTCTCTCAAAAAAGGTCATACTATAGTATGTCGCTCAAAAAAGGTCATACTATAGTATGTCGCTCAAAAAAGGTCATACTATAGTATGTGCTTCAAAAAAGGTCATACTATAGTATGTCACTCAAAAAAGGTCATACTAGAGTATGTCACTTAAAAAGGTCATACTATAAAATGTCGCTCAAAAAAGGTCATACTATCGTATGTCGCTCAAAAAAGGTCATACTATAGTATGTGCTTCAAAAAAGGTCATACTATAGTATGTGCTTCAAAAAAGGTCATACTATAGTATGTGCTTCAAAAAAGGTCATACTATAGTATGTGCTTCAAAAAAGGTCATACTATAGTATGTCGCTCAAAAAAGGTCATACTATCGTATGTCGCTCAAAAAAGGTCATACTATTGTATGTCGCTCAAAAAAGATCATACTATAGTATGTGCTTCAAAAAAGGTCATACTAGAGTATGTCGCTCAAAAAAGGTCATACTATAGTATGTCACTCAAAAAAGGTCATACTAGAGTATGTCACTTAAAAAAAGGTCATACTATGGTATGTCGCTCAAAAAAGGTCATACTATAGTATGTGCTTCAAAAAAGGTCATACTATAGTATGTCTCTCAAAAAAGGTCATACTATAGTATGTGCTGCAAAAAAGGTCATACTATAGTATGTCACTCAAAAAAGGTCACAGATGCTAACAGGTTAGCACGGATGTTAGCACGGATGCTAACAGGTTAGCACGGATGTTAGCACGGATGCTAAATAGTTAGCACGGATGCTAACAGCTTAGCACGGATGCTAACAGGTTAGCATGGATGTTAGCACAGATGCTAACAGGTTAGCACGGATGTTAGCACGGATGCTAACAGGTTAGCACGGATGCTAACAAGTTAGCACGGATGCTAACAGGTTAGCACGGATGTTAGCACGGATGCTAACAAGTTAGCACGGATGCTAACAGGTTAGCATGGATGTTAGCACGGATGCTAACAGCTTAGCACGGATGCTAACAGGTTAGCATGGATGTTAGCACAGATGCTAACAGGTTAGCAAGGATGTTATCACGAATGCTAACAAGTTAGTACGGATGCTAACAGGTTAGCATGGATGTTAGCACGGATGCTAACAAGTTAGCACGGATGCTAACAGGTTAGCACGGATGTTAGCACGGATGCTAACAAATTAGCACGGATGGTAATTGTGCTTCAAAAAAGGTCATACTATAGTATGTGCTTCAAAAAAGGTCATACTATAGTATGTCGCTCCAAAAAGGTCATACTATCGTATGTCGCTCAAAAAAGGTCATACTATAGTATGTCTCTCAAAAAAGGTCATACTATAGTATGTGCTTCAAAAAAGGTCATACTATAGTATGTCGCTCAAAAAGGTCATACTATCGTATGTCGCTCAAAAAAGGTCATACTATAGTATGTGCTTCAAAAAAGGTCATACTATCGTATGTCGCTCAAAATAGGTCATACTATAGTATGTCTCTCAAAAAAGGTCATACTATAGTATGTCGCTCAAAAAAGGTCATACTATAGTATGTCGCTCAAAAAAGGTCATACTATAGTATGTGCTTCAAAAAAGGTCATACTATAGTATGTCACTCAAAAAAGGTCATACTAGAGTATGTCACTTAAAAAGGTCATACTATAAAATGTCGCTCAAAAAAGGTCATACTATCGTATGTCGCTCAAAAAAGGTCATACTATAGTATGTGCTTCAAAAAAGGTCATACTATAGTATGTGCTTCAAAAAAGGTCATACTATAGTATGTGCTTCAAAAAAGGTCATACTATAGTATGTCGCTCAAAAAAGGTCATACTATCTTATGTCGCTCAAAAAAGGTCATACTATAGTATGTGCTTCAAAAAAGGTCATACTATAGTATGTCGCTCAAAAAAGGTCATACTATCGTATGTCGCTCAAAAAAGATCATACTATAGTATGTGCTTCAAAAAAGGTCATACTAGAGTATGTCACTTAAAAAAGGTCATACTATAGTATGTCGCTCAAAAAAGGTCATACTATAGTATGTCACTCAAAAAAGGTCATACTAGAGTATGTCACTTAAAAAAAGGTCATACTATGGTATGTCGCTCAAAAAAGGTCATACTATAGTATGTGCTTCAAAAAAGGTCATACTATAGTATGTCTCTCAAAAAAGGTCATACTATAGTATGTGCTGCAAAAAAGGTCATACTATAGTATGTCACTCAAAAAAGGTCACAGATGCTAACAGGTTAGCACGGATGTTAGCACGGATGCTAACAGGTTAGCACGGATGTTAGCACGGATGCTAAATAGTTAGCACGGATGCTAACAGCTTAGCACGGATGCTAACAGGTTAGCATGGATGTTAGCACAGATGCTAACAGGTTAGCACGGATGTTAGCACGGATGCTAACAGGTTAGCACGGATGTTAGCATGGATGCTAAATAGTTAGCACGGATGCTAACAGCTTAGCACGGATGCTAACAGGTTAGCATGGATGTTAGCACAGATGCCAACAGGTTAGCAAGGATGTTATCACGGATGCTAACAAGTTAGTACGGATGTTAGCAGGGATGCTAACAGGTTAGCACGGATGTTAGCAGGGATGCTAACAGGTTAGCACGGATGTTAGCACGGATGCTAACAGGTTAGCACGGATGCTAACAGGTTAGCACGGATGTTAGCACGGATGCTAACAAGTTAGCACGGATGTTAGCGCGGATGCTAACAGGTTAGCACGGATGCTAACAGGTTAGCACGGATGCTAACAGGTTAGCATGGATGTTAGCACGGATGGTAATTGTGCTTCAAAAAAGGTCATACTATAGTATGTGCTTCAAAAAAGGTCATACTATAGTATGTCGCTCCAAAAAGGTCATACTATCGTATGTCGCTCAAAAAAGGTCATACTATAGTATGTCTCTCAAAAAAGGTCATACTATAGTATGTGCTTCAAAAAAGGTCATACTATAGTATGTGCTTCAAAAAAGGTCATATTATAGAATAGAATAGAATAGATAAACTTTATTGATCCCACAACGGGGAAATTTGTGTGTTACTGCAGCGTTACAGATAAAGAAAAGAAAAATAAAGTTGAAGAAGATAAAAAAGACTTTAGAAAAATAAAAAAAACACACACCACAATGTACAAATTCGCAGAATTTGTTAATCCGCATACACAGTATGCATTATCGACAGAATGGAGAAAGAAATGCTAATAAATAGTAAGAACAAAAAGTATGCATAAGCAAGGCATATATACATACATACATGGACGTACATACCTACATACATACACATACACACATATTTGCACATATATATATGGACATACATATCCACGCACATACCCACATGTACACATACATAGCTAATGCACACTTAAGGTGCAGGGTGAGTGTGAAGAGGAAAAAAGTGACCAGTGTAAAAGTGACAGTGGCTACAGTGAGGTTTATGTTTATGTTATGTTATAGAGTCTTATTGCTGTCGGGATGAATGATCTGCGAAAGCGCTCCTTCTTGCAGCGAGGGTGTTTGAGTCTCTGGCTGAAGGAGCTGCTCAGCGCACCCACCACCCCATGCAGAGGGTGATGGGGGTTGTCCATGATGGATGTCAGCTTTGCCAACATCCTCCTCTCTCCCACCACCACCACCGACTCCAGAGGACATCCCAGTGCAGAGCTAGACTTCCGTACCAGTTTGTCGATTTTCCTTCTGTCCCCGTCTGAGCATCCGCCTCCCCAGCAGACTACTGCGTAGAACAGGGCAGATGCTACGACGGAGTCGTAGAAGGTCTTTAACAGGGTCCTGCACACACCAAAGGACCTTAGTCTCCTCAGCAGGTGAAGTCGACTCTGGCCCTTCTTGTACAGGACATCAGTGTTAGTTGTCCAGTCCAGTTTATTGTTCAGGTGAACACCCAGGTATTTGTAAGAGACCACTGTCTCAATGTCTTTTCCCTGGATGCTCACCGGTGTGGTGGGGAGGGACTTCCTCCTGAAGTCCACAACCATCTCCTTTGTCTTGCTGGCGTTGATTTGGAGAGCGTTGATCTCACACCAGCTGACAAAGTCGTTGATGACCCCCCTGTACTCCTGGTCGTTCCCATCTGATACACACCCGATGATGGCCGTATCATCTGAGAACTTCTGTAGGTGGCAGTTGTCCGAGTTGTAGGTGAAGTCTGAGGTGTACAGACTAAACAGAAAGGGTGAGAGCACTGTACCCTGTGGCGCCCCCGTGCTGCTGACTACCACCTCAGACACACAGTCATGAAGCCTGACATACTGTGGTCTGTTGGTGAGGTAGTCGATGGTCCAGGCCGTCAGCTGCTCATCCACTCCGGCTCCCTCCAGCTTCCCTTTCAGCAGTGCAGGCTGGATGGTGTTAAAAGCACTGGAGAAGTCAAAAAACATGATCCTCACCGTGCTCGCCGCTTGTTCCAGGTGGGAGAGAGATCGGTGCAGCAGATAGATGACAGCGTCATCCACACTGATGCCGGGCCGGTAGGCGAACTGCAGAGGGTCCAGTGCTGAGCTCACCAGTGGGCGAAGGTGGTGCAGAATAAGCCTCTCCAAGGCCTTCATCAGGTGAGAAGTCAGGGCTACAGGTCTGTAGTGGTTGGGCTCCCTGGGCCGTGCGATCTTAGGCACTGGAACTACGCAGGAAGTCTTCCACAGTTCAGGAACCCTTTCCAGGTTCAGACTCAGGTTAAAGATGTGCAGGACCACCTGACAAAGCTGGTCTGCACAGTCCCTGAGCAATCTGGAGCTGATTCCGTCTGGACCTGCTGCCTTCCTGACCTTTGTCTTCTTTAGCTGACTTCTCACCTGGTCAGCTGTGAGGCAGATCTGTGGCTGGTCCGGGGTGGGGGGAAGGGCTGGCTTTGTTGTTGGTAGGTGTAATGGGGTGGGGGGAGGGGCTGGCTTTGATGTGGGTAGGTGTAAAGGGGGTGTGGTGGGATGAAACGAGGAGAGTGAACCTGGGAACAGCACAGCGCCAGAAGAGGGGGGAGAGGGGGGGGACAGCACATGGAGGGGGGTTGATGGAAGCTGGGGTGTGGGGGAGGTTGTTGGTCCAGAATCGAATCTGTTAAAAAACAGATTCAATTCATTGGCCCACCCCCGGTCGGTGGACACTGCTACTCCTCCATTGTCCTTGAGGTGACCAGAGATCATGTTCATGTTTCTCCAGACCTCTCGGACATTTTTTGATTGGAGCTGCTCCTCCATCTTCCTCCTGAAACTGTCCTTGCCACTCCTGATTTTATATTTCAGTTCCTTCTGCACTCTCCTCAGTTCCACTTTGTCCCCCGACCAGAAGGCCCTCTTCTTTTCATTCAGCAGGGCCTTCAACTCTGGGGACACCCATGGTTTGTTGTTGGAGAAACACCGTACCTTCTTGGTCGGCACAGTGTTCTCCACACAGAAGTTGATGTAGTCTGTGATGCAGTGGGTGAGACTGTCGATGTCCTCACCATGTGGCCTGCAGAGTTCTTGCCAGTCTGTACATTCAAAACAGTCTCTCAGGGCCTCACTGCAGTCCTCAGACCACAGCCTGATCACCTTATAGTATGTCACTCAAAAAAGGTCATATTATAGTATGTCACTCAAAAAAGGTCATACTAGAGTATGTCACTTAAAAAAGGTCATACTATGGTATGTCGCTCAAAAAAGGTCATACTATAGTATGTCACTCAAAAAAGGTCAGCACGGATGTTAGCACGGATGCTAACAAGTTAGCACGGATGGTAATTGTGCTTCAAAAAGGGTCATACTATAGTATGTGCTTCAAAAAAGGTCATACTATAGTATGTCGCTCCAAAAAGGTCATACTATCGTATGTCGCTCAAAAAAGGTCATACTATAGTATGTCTCTCAAAAAAGGTCATACTATAGTATGTGCTTCAAAAAAGGTCATACTATAGTATGTCGCTCAAAAAAGGTCATACTATCGTATGTCGCTCAAAAAAGGTCATACTATAGTATGTGCTTCAAAAAAGGTCATACTATCGTATGTCGCTCAAAATAGGTCATACTATAGTATGTCTCTCAAAAAAGGTCATACTATAGTATGTCGCTCAAAAAAGGTCATACTATAGTATGTCGCTCAAAAAAGGTCATACTATAGTATGTGCTTCAAAAAAGGTCATACTATAGTATGTCACTCAAAAAAGGTCATACTATAGTATGTGCTTCAAAAAAGGTCATACTATAGTATGTCTCTCAAAAAAGATCATACTATAGTATGTGCTTCAAAAAAGGTCATACTAGAGTATGTCACTTAAAAAAGGTCATACTATAGTATGTGCTTCAAAAAAGGTCATATTATAGTATGTCACTCAAAAAAGGTCATATTATAGTATGTCACTCAAAAAAGGTCATACTAGAGTATGTCACTTAAAAAAAGGTCATACTATGGTATGTCGCTCAAAAAAGGTCATACTATAGTATGTCACTCAAAAAAGGTCAGCACGGATGTTAGCACGGATGCTAACAAGTTAGCACGGATGGTAATTGTGCTTCAAAAAAGGTCATACTATAGTATGTGCTTCAAAAAAGGTCATACTATAGTATGTCGCTCCAAAAAGGTCATACTATCGTATGTCGCTCAAAAAAGGTCATACTATAGTATGTCTCTCAAAAAAGGTCATACTATAGTATGTGCTTCAAAAAAGGTCATACTATAGTATGTCGCTCAAAAAAGGTCATACTATCGTATGTCGCTCAAAAAAGGTCATACTATAGTATGTGCTTCAAAAAAGGTCATACTATCGTATGTCGCTCAAAAAAGGTCATACTATAGTATGTGCTTCAAAAAAGGTCATACTATAGTATGTCACTCAAAAAAGGTCATACTAGAGTATGTCACTTAAAAAAGGTCATACTATAAAATGTCGCTCAAAAAAGGTCATACTATCGTATGTCGCTCAAAAAAGGTCATACTATAGTATGTGCTTCAAAAAAGGTCATACTATAGTATGTGCTTCAAAAAAGGTCATACTATAGTATGTGCTTCAAAAAAGGTCATACTATAGTATGTCGCTCAAAAAAGGTCATACTATCGTATGTCGCTCAAAATAGGTCATACTATAGTATGTCGCTCAAAAAAGGTCATACTATAGTATGTCGCTCAAAAAAGGTCATACTATAGTAGGTGCTTCAAAAAAGGTCATACTATAGTATGTCGCTCAAAAAAGGTCATACTATCGTATGTCGCTCAAAAAAGGTCATACTATTGTATGTCGCTCAAAAAAGGTCATACTATAGTATGTGCTTCAAAAAAGGTCATACTATAGTATGTCTCTCAAAAAAGATCATACTATAGTATGTGCTTCAAAAAAGGTCATACTAGAGTATGTCACTTAAAAAAGGTCATACTATAGTATGTCGCTCAAAAAAGGTCATACTATATATATAAATATTATTCATATTTATATATACCTGTATATATCTGTATATATTGTTTTTTTAATTTAATTTTTTAATTTTTCTTTTCCTTTTTAAATTTTTAAAAAACATTTTTGTAACTTTTCTAACTGCTGCTGTAGCACCGTAAATTTCCCCACTGTGGGACAATAAAGGAGCTATCTTATCTTATCTCTTATAGTATGTCACTCAAAAAAGGTCATACTAGAGTATGTCACTTAAAAAAAGGTCATACTATGGTATGTCGCTCAAAAAAGGTCATACTATAGTATGTGCTTCAAAAAAGGTCATACTATAGTATGTCTCTCAAAAAAGGTCATACTATAGTATGTGCTGCAAAAAAGGTCATACTATAGTATGTCACTCAAAAAAGGTCACAGATGCTAACAGGTTAGCACGGATGTTAGCACGGATGCTAACAGGTTAGCACGGATGTTAGCACGGATGCTAAATAGTTAGCACGGATGCTAACAGCTTAGCACGGATGCTAACAGGTTAGCATGGATGTTAGCACAGATGCCAACAGGTTAGCAAGGATGTTATCACGGATGCTAACAAGTTAGTACGGATGTTAGCACGGATGCTAACAGGTTAGCACGGATGTTAGCACGGATGCTAACAGGTTAGCACGGATGTTAGCGCGGATGCTAACAGGTTAGCACGGATGCTAACAAGTTAGCACGGATGTTAGCACGGATGCTAACAAGTTAGCACGGATGTTAGCACGGATGCTAACAAGTTAGCACGGATGTTAGCGCGGATGCTAACAGGTTAGCACGGATGTTAACATGTTAGCACGGATGCTAACATGTTAGCACGGATGCTAACAGGTTAGCACGGATGCTAACAGGTTAGCACGGATGTTAGCACGGGTGCTAACGAGTTAGCACGGATGTTAGCACGGATGCTAACAGGTTAGCACGGATGTTAGCACGGATGCTAACATGTTAGCACGGATGCTAACAGGTTAGCACGGATGCTAACATGTTAGCACGGATGCTAACAGGTTAGCACGGATGCTAACAAGTTAGCACGGATGTACACATACTATAGTATGTGCTTCCAAAAAGGTCATACTATAGTATGTCGCTCCAAAAAGGTCATACTATAGTATGTCGCTCAAAAAAGGTCATACTATAGTATGTGCTTCAAAAAAGGTCATATTATAGTATGTCACTCAAAAAAGGTCATATTATAGTATGTCACTCAAAAAAGGTCATACTAGAGTATGTCACTTAAAAAAAGGTCATACTATGGTATGTCGCTCAAAAAAGGTCATACTATAGTATGTCACTCAAAAAAGGTCAGCACGGATGTTAGCACGGATGCTAACAAGTTAGCACGGATGGTAATTGTGCTTCAAAAAAGGTCATACTATAGTATGTGCTTCAAAAAAGGTCATACTATAGTATGTCGCTCCAAAAAGGCCATACTATCGTATGTCGCTCAAAAAAGGTCATACTATAGTATGTCTCTCAAAAAAGGTCATACTATAGTATGTGCTTCAAAAAAGGTCATACTATAGTATGTCGCTCAAAAAAGGTCATACTATAGTATGTGCTTCAAAAAAGGTCATACTATAGTATGTCGCTCAAAAAAGGTCATACTATAGTATGTCGCTCAAAAAAGGTCATACTATAGTATGTGCTTCAAAAAAGGTCATACTATAGTATGTCACTCAAAAAAGGTCATACTAGAGTATGTCACTTAAAAAAGGTCATACTATAAAATGTCGCTCAAAAAAGGTCATACTATCGTATGTCGCTCAAAAAAGGTCATACTATAGTATGTGCTTCAAAAAAGGTCATACTATAGTATGTGCCTCAAAAAAGGTCATACTATAGTATGTGCTTCAAAAAAGGTCATACTATAGTATGTCGCTCAAAAAAGGTCATACTATCGTATGTCGCTCAAAATAGGTCATACTATAGTATGTCTCTCAAAAAAGGTCATACTATAGTATGTCGCTCAAAAAAGGTCATACTATAGTATGTCGCTCAAAAAAGGTCATACTATAGTAGGTGCTTCAAAAAAGGTCATACTATAGTATGTCTCTCAAAAAAGGTCATACTATAGTATGTCGCTCAAAAAAGGTCATACTATAGTATGTTGCTCAAAAAAGGTCATACTATAGTATGTGCTTCAAAAAAGGTCATACTATAGTATGTCACTCAAAAAAGGTCATACTAGAGTATGTCACTTAAAAAAGGTCATACTATAAAATGTCGCTCAAAAAAGGTCATACTATCGTATGTCGCTCAAAAAAGGTCATACTATAGTATGTGCTTCAAAAAAGGTCATACTATAGTATGTGCTTCAAAAAAGGTCATACTATAGTATGTGCTTCAAAAAAGGTCATACTATAGTATGTCGCTCAAAAAAGGTCATACTATCGTATGTCACTTAAAAAAGGTCATACTATAAAATGTCGCTCAAAAAAGGTCATACTATCGTATGTCGCTCAAAAAAGGTCATACTATAGTATGTGCTTCAAAAAAGGTCATACTATAGTATGTGCTTCAAAAAAGGTCATACTATAGTATGTGCTTCAAAAAAGGTCATACTATAGTATGTGCTTCAAAAAAGGTCATACTATAGTATGTCGCTCAAAAAAGGTCATACTATCGTATGTCGCTCAAAAAAGGTCATACTATTGTATGCCGCTCAAAAAAGGTCATACTATAGTATGTCTCTCAAAAAAGGTCATACTATAGTATGTGCTTCAAAAAAGGTCATACTATAGTATGTCTCTCAAAAAAGATCATACTATAGTATGTGCTTCAAAAAAGGTCATACTAGAGTATGTCACTTAAAAAAGGTCATACTATAGTATGTCGCTCAAAAAAGGTCATACTATAGTATGTCACTCAAAAAAGGTCATACTAGAGTATGTCACTTAAAAAAAGGTCATACTATGGTATGTCGCTCAAAAAAGGTCATACTATAGTATGTGCTTCAAAAAAGGTCATACTATAGTATGTCTCTCAAAAAAGGTCATACTATAGTATGTGCTGCAAAAAAGGTCATACTATAGTATGTCACTCAAAAAAGGTCACAGATGCTAACAGGTTAGCACGGATGTTAGCACGGATGCTAAATAGTTAGCACGGATGCTAACAGCTTAGCACGGATGCTAACAGGTTAGCATGGATGTTAGCACAGATGCTAACAGGTTAGCACGGATGTTAGCACGGATGCTAACAGGTTAGCACGGATGTTAGCACGGATGCTAAATAGTTAGCACGGATGCTAACAGCTTAGCACGGATGCTAATAGGTTAGCATGGATGTTAGCACAGATGCCAACAGGTTAGCAAGGATGTTATCACGGATGCTAACAAGTTAGTACGGATGTTAGCACGGATGCTAACAGGTTAGCACGGATGTTAGCACGGATGCTAACAGGTTAGCACGGATGCTAACAGGTTAGCACGGATGCTAACAGGTTAGCACGGATGTTAGCACGGATGCTAACAAGTTAGCACGGATGTTAGCGCGGATGCTAACAGGTTAGCACGGATGCTAACAGGTTAGCACGGATGCTAACAGGTTAGCACGGATGTTAGCACGGATGCTAACAAGTTAGTACGGATGTTAGCACGGATGCTAACAGGTTAGCAAGGATGTTATCACGAATGCTAACAAGTTAGCACGGATGCTAACAGGTTAGCATGGATGTTAGCACGGATGCTAACAAGTTAGCACGGATGCTAACAGGTTAGCACGGATGTTAGCACGGATGCTAACAAGTTAGCACGGATGGTAATTGTGCTTCAAAAAAGGTCATACTATAGTATGTGCTTCAAAAAAGGTCATACTATAGTATGTCGCTCCAAAAAGGTCATACTATCGTATGTCGCTCAAAAAAGGTCATACTATAGTATGTCTCTCAAAAAAGGTCATACTATAGTATGTGCTTCAAAAAAGGTCATACTATAGTATGTCGCTCAAAAAAGGTCATACTATCGTATGTCGCTCAAAAAAGGTCATACTATAGTATGTGCTTCAAAAAAGGTCATACTATCGTATGTTGCTCAAAATAGGTCATACTATAGTATGTCTCTCAAAAAAGGTCATACTATAGTATGTCGCTCAAAAAAGGTCATACTATAGTATGTCGCTCAAAAAAGGTCATACTATAGTATGTCACTCAAAAAAGGTCATACTAGAGTATGTCACTTAAAAAAGGTCATACTATCGTATGTCGCTCAAAAAAGGTCATACTATCGTATGTCGCTCAAAAAAGGTCATACTATAGTATGTGCTTCAAAAAAGGTCATACTATAGTATGTGCTTCAAAAAAGGTCATACTATAGTATGTGCTTCAAAAAAGGTCATACTATAGTATGTCGCTCAAAAAAGGTCATACTATCGTATGTCGCTCAAAAAAGGTCATACTATTGTATGTCGCTCAAAAAAGGTCATACTATAGTATGTCTCTCAAAAAAGGTCATACTATAGTATGTGCTTCAAAAAAGGTCATACTAGAGTATGTCACTTAAAAAAGGTCATACTATAGTATGTCGCTCAAAAAAGGTCATACTATAGTATGTCACTCAAAAAAGGTCATACTAGAGTATGTCACTTAAAAAAAGGTCATACTATGGTATGTCGCTCAAAAAAGGTCATACTATAGTATGTGCTTCAAAAAAGGTCATACTATAGTATGTCTCTCAAAAAAGGTCATACTATAGTATGTGCTGCAAAAAAGGTCATACTATAGTATGTCACTCAAAAAAGGTCACAGATGCTAACAGGTTAGCACGGATGTTAGCACGGATGCTAACAGGTTAGCACGGATGTTAGCACGGATGCTAAATAGTTAGCACGGATGCTAACAGCTTAGCACGGATGCTAACAGGTTAGCATGGATGTTAGCACAGATGCCAACAGGTTAGCAAGGATGTTATCACGGATGCTAACAAGTTAGTACGGATGTTAGCACGGATGCTAAAAGGTTAGCACGGATGTTAGCACGGATGCTAACAGGTTAGCACGGATGCTAACAGGTTAGCACGGATGCTAACAGGTTAGCACGGATGTTAGCACGGATGCTAACAGGTTAGCATGGATGTTAGCACGGATGCTAACAAGTTAGCACGGATGCTAACAGGTTAGCACGGATGTTAGCACGGATGCTAACAAGTTAGCACGGATGGTAATTGTGCTTCAAAAAAGGTCATACTATAGTATGTGCTTCAAAAAAGGTCATACTATAGTATGTCGCTCCAAAAAGGTCATACTATCGTATGTCGCTCAAAAAAGGTCATACTATAGTATGTCTCTCAAAAAAGGTCATACTATAGTATGTGCTTCAAAAAAGGTCATACTATAGTATGTCGCTCAAAAAGGTCATACTATCGTATGTCGCTCAAAAAAGGTCATACTATAGTATGTCACTTAAAAAAAGGTCATACTATGGTATGTCGCTCAAAAAAGGTCATACTATAGTATGTGCTTCAAAAAAGGTCATACTATAGTATGTCTCTCAAAAAAGGTCATACTATAGTATGTGCTGCAAAAAAGGTCATACTATAGTATGTCACTCAAAAAAGGTCACAGATGCTAACAGGTTAGCACGGATGTTAGCACGGATGCTAACAGGTTAGCACGGATGTTAGCACGGATGCTAAATAGTTAGCACGGATGCTAACAGCTTAGCACGGATGCTAACAGGTTAGCATGGATGTTAGCACAGATGCCAACAGGTTAGCAAGGATGTTATCACGGATGCTAACAAGTTAGTACGGATGTTAGCACGGATGCTAACAGGTTAGCACGGATGTTAGCACGGATGCTAACAGGTTAGCACGGATGTTAGCGCGGATGCTAACAGGTTAGCACGGATGCTAACAAGTTAGCACGGATGTTAGCACGGATGCTAACAAGTTAGCACGGATGTTAGCACGGATGCTAACAAGTTAGCACGGATGTTAGCGCGGATGCTAACAGGTTAGCACGGATGTTAACATGTTAGCACGGATGCTAACATGTTAGCACGGATGCTAACAGGTTAGCACGGATGCTAACAGGTTAGCACGGATGTTAGCACGGGTGCTAACGAGTTAGCACGGATGTTAGCACGGATGCTAACAGGTTAGCACGGATGTTAGCACGGATGCTAACATGTTAGCACGGATGCTAACAGGTTAGCACGGATGCTAACATGTTAGCACGGATGCTAACAGGTTAGCACGGATGCTAACAAGTTAGCACGGATGTACACATACTATAGTATGTGCTTCCAAAAAGGTCATACTATAGTATGTCGCTCCAAAAAGGTCATACTATAGTATGTCGCTCAAAAAAGGTCATACTATCGTATGTCGCTCAAAAAAGGTCATACTATAGTATGTGCTTCAAAAAAGGTCATATTATAGTATGTCACTCAAAAAAGGTCATATTATAGTATGTCACTCAAAAAAGGTCATACTAGAGTATGTCACTTAAAAAAAGGTCATACTATGGTATGTCGCTCAAAAAAGGTCATACTATAGTATGTCACTCAAAAAAGGTCAGCACGGATGTTAGCACGGATGCTAACAAGTTAGCACGGATGGTAATTGTGCTTCAAAAAAGGTCATACTATAGTATGTGCTTCAAAAAAGGTCATACTATAGTATGTCGCTCCAAAAAGGCCATACTATCGTATGTCGCTCAAAAAAGGTCATACTATAGTATGTCTCTCAAAAAAGGTCATACTATAGTATGTGCTTCAAAAAAGGTCATACTATAGTATGTCGCTCAAAAAAGGTCATACTATAGTATGTGCTTCAAAAAAGGTCATACTATAGTATGTCGCTCAAAAAAGGTCATACTATAGTATGTCGCTCAAAAAAGGTCATACTATAGTATGTGCTTCAAAAAAGGTCATACTATAGTATGTCACTCAAAAAAGGTCATACTAGAGTATGTCACTTAAAAAAGGTCATACTATAAAATGTCGCTCAAAAAAGGTCATACTATCGTATGTCGCTCAAAAAAGGTCATACTATAGTATGTGCTTCAAAAAAGGTCATACTATAGTATGTGCCTCAAAAAAGGTCATACTATAGTATGTGCTTCAAAAAAGGTCATACTATAGTATGTCGCTCAAAAAAGGTCATACTATAGTATGTCACTCAAAAAAGGTCACAGATGCTAACAGGTTAGCACGGATGTTAGCACGGATGCTAACAGGTTAGCACGGATGTTAGCACGGATGCTAAATAGTTAGCACGGATGCTAACAGCTTAGCACGGATGCTAACAGGTTAGCATGGATGTTAGCACAGATGCTAACAGGTTAGCACGGATGTTAGCACGGATGCTAACAGGTTAGCACGGATGCTAACAAGTTAGCACGGATGCTAACAGGTTAGCACGGATGTTAGCACGGATGCTAACAAGTTAGCACGGATGCTAACAGGTTAGCATGGATGTTAGCACGGATGCTAACAGCTTAGCACGGATGCTAACAGGTTAGCATGGATGTTAGCACAGATGCTAACAGGTTAGCAAGGATGTTATCACGAATGCTAACAAGTTAGTACGGATGCTAACAGGTTAGCATGGATGTTAGCACGGATGCTAACAAGTTAGCACGGATGCTAACAGGTTAGCACGGATGTTAGCACGGATGCTAACAAGTTAGCACGGATGGTAATTGTGCTTCAAAAAAGGTCATACTATAGTATGTGCTTCAAAAAAGGTCATACTATAGTATGTCGCTCCAAAAAGGTCATACTATCGTATGTCGCTCAAAATAGGTCATACTATAGTATGTCTCTCAAAAAAGGTCATACTATAGTATGTCGCTCAAAAAAGGTCATACTATAGTATGTCGCTCAAAAAAGGTCATACTATAGTATGTGCTTCAAAAAAGGTCATACTATAGTATGTCACTCAAAAAAGGTCATACTAGAGTATGTCACTTAAAAAGATCATACTATAAAATGTCGCTCAAAAAAGGTCATACTATCGTATGTCGCTCAAAAAAGGTCATACTATAGTATGTGCTTCAAAAAAGGTCATACTATAGTATGTGCTTCAAAAAAGGTCATACTATAGTATGTGCTTCAAAAAAGGTCATACTATAGTATGTCGCTCAAAAAAGGTCATACTATCGTATGTCGCTCAAAAAAGGTCATACTATAGTATGTGCTTCAAAAAAGGTCATACTATAGTATGTCGCTCAAAAAAGGTCATACTATCGTATGTCGCTCAAAAAAGATCATACTATAGTATGTGCTTCAAAAAAGGTCATACTAGAGTATGTCACTTAAAAAAGGTCATACTATAGTATGTCGCTCAAAAAAGGTCATACTATAGTATGTCACTCAAAAAAGGTCATACTAGAGTATGTCACTTAAAAAAAGGTCATACTATGGTATGTCGCTCAAAAAAGGTCATACTATAGTATGTGCTTCAAAAAAGGTCATACTATAGTATGTCTCTCAAAAAAGGTCATACTATAGTATGTGCTGCAAAAAAGGTCATACTATAGTATGTCACTCAAAAAAGGTCACAGATGCTAACAGGTTAGCACGGATGTTAGCACGGATGCTAACAGGTTAGCACGGATGTTAGCACGGATGCTAAATAGTTAGCACGGATGCTAACAGCTTAGCACGGATGCTAACAGGTTAGCATGGATGTTAGCACAGATGCCAACAGGTTAGCAAGGATGTTATCACGGATGCTAACAAGTTAGTACGGATGTTAGCAGGGATGCTAACAGGTTAGCACGGATGTTAGCAGGGATGCTAACAGGTTAGCACGGATGTTAGCACGGATGCTAACAGGTTAGCACGGATGCTAACAGGTTAGCACGGATGTTAGCACGGATGCTAACAAGTTAGCACGGATGTTAGCGCGGATGCTAACAGGTTAGCACGGATGCTAACAGGTTAGCACGGATGCTAACAGGTTAGCATGGATGTTAGCACGGATGCTAACAGGTTAGCACGGATGCTAACAGGTTAGCATGGATGTTAGCACAGATGCTAACAGGTTAGCAAGGATGTTATCACGAATGCTAACAAGTTAGCACCGATGCTAACAGGTTAGCATGGATGTTAGCACGGATGCTAACAAGTTAGCACGGATGCTAACAGGTTAGCACGGATGTTAGCACGGATGCTAACAAGTTAGCACGGATGGTAATTGTGCTTCAAAAAGATCATACTATAGTATGTCGCTCAAAAAAGGTCATACTATCGTATGTCGCTCAAAAAAGGTCATACTATTGTATGTCGCTCAAAAAAGGTCATACTATAGTATGTCTCTCAAAAAAGGTCATACTATAGTATGTGCTTCAAAAAAGGTCATACTATAGTATGTCTCTCAAAAAAGATCATACTATAGTATGTGCTTCAAAAAAGGTCATACTAGAGTATGTCACTTAAAAAAGGTCATACTATAGTATGTCGCTCAAAAAAGGTCATACTATAGTATGTCACTCAAAAAAGGTCATACTAGAGTATGTCACTTAAAAAAAGGTCATACTATGGTATGTCGCTCAAAAAAGGTCATACTATAGTATGTGCTTCAAAAAAGGTCATACTATAGTATGTCTCTCAAAAAAGGTCATACTATAGTATGTGCTGCAAAAAAGGTCATACTATAGTATTTGCTTCAAAAAAGGTCATACTATCGTATGTCGCTCAAAATAGGTCATACTATAGTATGTCTCTCAAAAAAGGTCATACTATAGTATGTCGCTCAAAAAAGGTCATACTATAGTATGTCGCTCAAAAAAGGTCATACTATAGTATGTGCTTCAAAAAAGGTCATACTATAGTATGTCACTTAAAAAGGTCATACTATAAAATGTCGCTCAAAAAAGGTCATACTATCGTATGTCGCTCAAAAAAGGTCATACTATAGTATGTGCTTCAAAAAAGGTCATACTATAGTATGTGCTTCAAAAAAGGTCATACTATAGTATGTGCTTCAAAAAAGGTCATACTATAGTATGTCGCTCAAAAAAGGTCATACTATCGTATGTCGCTCAAAAAAGGTCATACTATAGTATGTCTCTCAAAAAAGGTCATACTATAGTATGTGCTTCAAAAAAGGTCATACTATAGTATGTCGCTCAAAAAGGTCATACTATCGTATGTCGCTCAAAAAAGGTCATACTATAGTATGTGCTTCAAAAAAGGTCATACTATCGTATGTCGCTCAAAATAGGTCATACTATAGTATGTCTCTCAAAAAAGGTCATACTATAGTATGTCGCTCAAAAAAGGTCATACTATAGTATGTCGCTCAAAAAAGGTCATACTATAGTATGTGCTTCAAAAAAGGTCATACTATAGTATGTGCTTCAAAAAAGGTCATACTAGAGTATGTCACTTAAAAAGGTCATACTATAAAATGTCGCTCAAAAAAGGTCATACTATCGTATGTCGCTCAAAAAAGGTCATACTATAGTATGTGCTTCAAAAAAGGTCATACTATAGTATGTGCTTCAAAAAAGGTCATACTATAGTATGTGCTTCAAAAAAGGTCATACTATAGTATTTCGCTCCAAAAAGGTCATACTATCGTATGTCGCTCAAAAAAGGTCATACTATAGTATGTCTCTCAAAAAAGGTCATACTATAGTATGTGCTTCAAAAAAGGTCATACTATAGTATGTGCTTCAAAAAAGGTCATACTATAGTATGTCACTCAAAAAAGGTCATACTATCGTATGTCGCTCAAAAAAGGTCATACTATTGTATGTCACTCAAAAAAGGTCATACTATAGTATGTCTCTCAAAAAAGGTCATACTATAGTATGTGCTTCAAAAAAGGTCATACTATAGTATGTCTCTCAAAAAAGATCATACTATAGTATGTGCTTCAAAAAAGGTCATACTAGAGTATGTCACTTAAAAAAGGTCATACTATAGTATGTCGCTCAAAAAAGGTCATACTATAGTATGTCACTCAAAAAAGGTCATACTAGAGTATGTCACTTAAAAAAAGGTCATACTATGGTATGTCGCTCAAAAAAGGTCATACTATAGTATGTGCTTCAAAAAAGGTCATACTATAGTATGTCTCTCAAAAAAGGTCATACTATAGTATGTGCTGCAAAAAAGGTCATACTATAGTATGTCGCTCCAAAAAGGTCATACTATCGTATGTCGCTCAAAAAAGGTCATACTATAGTATGTCTCTCAAAAAAGGCCATACTATAGTATGTGCTTCAAAAAAGGTCATACTATAGTATGTCGCTCAAAAAGGTCATACTATCGTATGTCGCTCAAAAAAGGTCATACTATAGTATTTGCTTCAAAAAAGGTCATACTATCGTATGTCGCTCAAAATAGGTCATACTATAGTATGTCGCTCAAAAAAGGTCATACTATAGTATGTGCTTCAAAAAAGGTCATACTATAGTATGTCACTCAAAAAAGGTCATACTAGAGTATGTCACTTAAAAAGGTCATACTATAAAATGTCGCTCAAAAAAGGTCATACTATCGTATGTCGCTCAAAAAAGGTCATACTATAGTATGTGCTTCAAAAAAGGTCATTCTATAGTATGTGCTTCAAAAAAGGTCATACTATAGTATGTGCTTCAAAAAAGGTCATACTATAGTATGTCGCTCAAAAAAGGTCATACTATCGTATGTCGCTCAAAAAAGGTCATACTATAGTATGTCTCTCAAAAAAGGTCATACTATAGTATGTGCTTCAAAAAAGGTCATACTATAGTATGTCGCTCAAAAAGGTCATACTATCGTATGTCGCTCAAAAAAGGTCATACTATAGTATGTGCTTCAAAAAAGGTCATACTATCGTATGTCGCTCAAAATAGGTCATACTATAGTATGTCTCTCAAAAAAGGTCATACTATAGTATGTCGCTCAAAAAAGGTCATACTATAGTATGTCGCTCAAAAAAGGTCATACTATAGTATGTGCTTCAAAAAAGGTCATACTATAGTATGTCACTCAAAAAAGGTCATACTAGAGTATGTCACTTAAAAAGGTCATACTATAAAATGTCGCTCAAAAAAGGTCATACTATCGTATGTCGCTCAAAAAAGGTCATACTATAGTATGTGCTTCAAAAAAGGTCATACTATAGTATGTGCTTCAAAAAAGGTCATACTATAGTATGTGCTTCAAAAAAGGTCATACTATAGTATGTCGCTCAAAAAAGGTCATACTATCGTATGTCGCTCAAAAAAGGTCATACTATAGTATGTGCTTCAAAAAAGGTCATACTATAGTATGTCGCTCAAAAAAGGTCATACTATCGTATGTCGCTCAAAAAAGATCATACTATAGTATGTGCTTCAAAAAAGGTCATACTAGAGTATGTCACTTAAAAAAGGTCATACTATAGTATGTCGCTCAAAAAAGGTCATACTATAGTATGTCACTCAAAAAAGGTCATACTAGAGTATGTCACTTAAAAAAAGGTCATACTATGGTATGTCGCTCAAAAAAGGTCATACTATAGTATGTGCTTCAAAAAAGGTCATACTATAGTATGTCTCTCAAAAAAGGTCATACTATAGTATGTGCTGCAAAAAAGGTCATACTATAGTATGTCACTCAAAAAAGGTCACAGATGCTAACAGGTTAGCACGGATGTTAGCACGGATGCTAACAGGTTAGCACGGATGTTAGCACGGATGCTAAATAGTTAGCACGGATGCTAACAGCTTAGCACGGATGCTAACAGGTTAGCATGGATGTTAGCACAGATGCTAACAGGTTAGCACGGATGTTAGCACGGATGCTAACAGGTTAGCACGGATGTTAGCATGGATGCTAAATAGTTAGCACGGATGCTAACAGCTTAGCACGGATGCTAACAGCTTAGCATGGATGTTAGCACAGATGCCAACAGGTTAGCAAGGATGTTATCACGGATGCTAACAAGTTAGTACGGATGTTAGCAGGGATGCTAACAGGTTAGCACGGATGTTAGCAGGGATGCTAACAGGTTAGCACGGATGTTAGCACGGATGCTAACAGGTTAGCACGGATGCTAACAGGTTAGCACGGATGTTAGCACGGATGCTAACAAGTTAGCACGGATGTTAGCGCGGATGCTAACAGGTTAGCACGGATGCTAACAGGTTAGCATGGATGCTAACAGGTTAGCATGGATGCTAACAGGTTAGCATGGATGTTAGCACAGATGCTAACAGGTTAGCAAGGATGTTATCACGAATGCTAACAAGTTAGCACGGATGCTAACAGGTTAGCATGGATGTTAGCACGGATGCTAACAAGTTAGCACGGATGCTAACAGGTTAGCACGGATGTTAGCACGGATGCTAACAAGTTAGCACGGATGGTAATTGTGCTTCAAAAAAGGTCATACTATAGTATGTGCTTCAAAAAAGGTCATACTATAGTATGTCGCTCCAAAAAGGTCATACTATCGTATGTCGCTCAAAAAAGGTCATACTATAGTATGTCTCTCAAAAAAGGTCATACTATAGTATGTGCTTCAAAAAAGGTCATACTATAGTATGTGCTTCAAAAAAGGTCATACTATAGTATGTCGCTCAAAAAAGGTCATACTATCGTATGTCGCTCAAAAAAGGTCATACTATTGTATGTCGCTCAAAAAAGGTCATACTATAGTATGTCTCTCAAAAAAGGTCATACTATAGTATGTGCTTCAAAAAAGGTCATACTATAGTATGTCTCTCAAAAAAGATCATACTATAGTATGTGCTTCAAAAAAGGTCATACTAGAGTATGTCACTTAAAAAAGGTCATACTATAGTATGTCGCTCAAAAAAGGTCATACTATAGTATGTCACTCAAAAAAGGTCATACTAGAGTATGTCACTTAAAAAAAGGTCATACTATGGTATGTCGCTCAAAAAAGGTCATACTATAGTATGTGCTTCAAAAAAGGTCATACTATAGTATGTCTCTCAAAAAAGGTCATACTATAGTATGTGCTGCAAAAAAGGTCATACTATAGTATGTCGCTCCAAAAAGGTCATACTATCGTATGTCGCTCAAAAAAGGTCATACTATAGTATGTCTCTCAAAAAAGGTCATACTATAGTATGTGCTTCAAAAAAGGTCATACTATAGTATGTCGCTCAAAAAGGTCATACTATCGTATGTCGCTCAAAAAAGGTCATACTATAGTATTTGCTTCAAAAAAGGTCATACTATCGTATGTCGCTCAAAAAAGGTCATACTAGAGTATGTCACTTAAAAAAAGGTCATACTATGGTATGTCGCTCAAAAAAGGTCATACTATAGTATGTGCTTCAAAAAAGGTCATACTATAGTATGTCTCTCAAAAAAGGTCATACTATAGTATGTGCTGCAAAAAAGGTCATACTATAGTATGTCGCTCCAAAAAGGTCATACTATCGTATGTCGCTCAAAAAAGGTCATACTATAGTATGTCTCTCAAAAAAGGCCATACTATAGTATGTGCTTCAAAAAAGGTCATACTATAGTATGTCGCTCAAAAAGGTCATACTATCGTATGTCGCTCAAAAAAGGTCATACTATAGTATTTGCTTCAAAAAAGGTCATACTATCGTATGTCGCTCAAAAAAGGTCATACTATAGTATGTCGCTCAAAAAAGGTCATACTATAGTATGTGCTTCAAAAAAGGTCATACTATAGTATGTCACTCAAAAAAGGTCATACTAGAGTATGTCACTTAAAAAGGTCATACTATCGTATGTCGCTCAAAAAAGGTCATACTATAGTATGTGCTTCAAAAAAGGTCATACTATCGTATGTCGCTCAAAATAGGTCATACTATAGTATGTCTCTCAAAAAAGGTCATACTATAGTATGTCGCTCAAAAAAGGTCATACTATAGTATGTCGCTCAAAAAAGGTCATACTATAGTATGTGCTTCAAAAAAGGTCATACTATAGTATGTCACTCAAAAAAGGTCATACTACAGTATGTCACTTAAAAAGGTCATACTATAAAATGTCGCTCAAAAAAGGTCATACTATCGTATGTCGCTCAAAAAAGGTCATACTATAGTATGTGCTTCAAAAAAGGTCATACTATAGTATGTGCTTCAAAAAAGGTCATACTATAGTATGTCGCTCAAAAAAGGTCATACTATCGTATGTCGCTCAAAAAAGGTCATACTATAGTATGTGCTTCAAAAAAGGTCATACTATAGTATGTCGCTCAAAAAAGGTCATACTATCGTATGTCGCTCAAAAAAGATCATACTATAGTATGTGCTTCAAAAAAGGTCATACTAGAGTATGTCACTTAAAAAAGGTCATACTATAGTATGTCGCTCAAAAAAGGTCATACTATAGTATGTCACTCAAAAAAGGTCATACTAGAGTATGTCAATTAAAAAAAGGTCATACTATGGTATGTCGCTCAAAAAAGGTCATACTATAGTATGTGCTTCAAAAAAGGTCATACTATAGTATGTCTCTCAAAAAAGGTCATACTATAGTATGTGCTGCAAAAAAGGTCATACTATAGTATGTCACTCAAAAAAGGTCACAGATGCTAACAGGTTAGCACGGATGTTAGCACGGATGCTAACAGGTTAGCACGGATGTTAGCACGGATGCTAAATAGTTAGCACGGATGCTAACAGCTTAGCACGGATGCTAACAGGTTAGCATGGATGTTAGCACAGATGCTAACAGGTTAGCACGGATGTTAGCACGGATGCTAACAGGTTAGCACGGATGTTAGCATGGATGCTAAATAGTTAGCACGGATGCTAACAGCTTAGCACGGATGCTAACAGCTTAGCATGGATGTTAGCACAGATGCCAACAGGTTAGCAAGGATGTTATCACGGATGCTAACAAGTTAGTACGGATGTTAGCAGGGATGCTAACAGGTTAGCACGGATGTTAGCAGGGATGCTAACAGGTTAGCACGGATGTTAGCACGGATGCTAACAGGTTAGCACGGATGCTAACAGGTTAGCACGGATGCTAACAAGTTAGCACGGATGTTAGCGCGGATGCTAACAGGTTAGCACGGATGCTAACAGGTTAGCATGGATGCTAACAGGTTAGCATGGATGTTAGCACGGATGCTAACAGCTTAGCACGGATGCTAACAGGTTAGCATGGATGTTAGCACAGATGCTAACAGGTTAGCAAGGATGTTATCACGAATGCTAACAAGTTAGCACGGATGCTAACAGGTTAGCATGGATGTTAGCACGGATGCTAACAAGTTAGCACGGATGCTAACAGGTTAGCACGGATGTTAGCACGGATGCTAACAAGTTAGCACGGATGGTAATTGTGCTTCAAAAAAGGTCATACTATAGTATGTGCTTCAAAAAAGGTCATACTATAGTATGTCGCTCCAAAAAGGTCATACTATCGTATGTCGCTCAAAAAAGGTCATACTATAGTATGTCTCTCAAAAAAGGTCATACTATAGTATGTGCTTCAAAAAAGGTCATACTATAGTATGTGCTTCAAAAAAGGTCATACTATAGTATGTCGCTCAAAAAAGGTCATACTATCGTATGTCGCTCAAAAAAGGTCATACTATTGTATGTCGCTCAAAAAAGGTCATACTATAGTATGTCTCTCAAAAAAGGTCATACTATAGTATGTGCTTCAAAAAAGGTCATACTATAGTATGTCTCTCAAAAAAGATCATACTATAGTATGTGCTTCAAAAAAGGTCATACTAGAGTATGTCACTTAAAAAAGGTCATACTATAGTATGTCGCTCAAAAAAGGTCATACTATAGTATGTCACTCAAAAAAGGTCATACTAGAGTATGTCACTTAAAAAAAGGTCATACTATGGTATGTCGCTCAAAAAAGGTCACAGATGCTAACAGGTTAGCACGGATGTTAGCACGGATGCTAACAGGTTAGCACGGATGTTAGCACGGATGCTAAATAGTTAGCACGGATGCTAACAGCTTAGCTCAAAAAAGGTCATACTATCGTATGTCGCTCAAAAAAGGTCATACTATTGTATGTCGCTCAAAAAAGGTCATACTATAGTATGTCTCTCAAAAAAGGTCATACTATCGTATGTCGCTCAAAAAAGGTCATACTATTGTATGTCACTTAAAAAAAGGTCATACTATGGTATGTCGCTCAAAAAAGGTCATACTATAGTATGTGCTTCAAAAAAGGTCATACTATAGTATGTCACTCAAAAAAGGTCACAGATGCTAACAGGTTAGCACGGATGTTAGCACGGATGCTAACAGGTTAGCACGGATGTTAGCACGGATGCTAACAGGTTAGCACGGATGTTAGCACGGATGCTAAATAGTTAGCACGGATGCTAACAGCTTAGCACGGATGCTAACAGGTTAGCATGGATGTTAGCACAGATGCCAACAGGTTAGCAAGGATGTTATCACGGATGCTAACAAGTTAGTACGGATGTTAGCACGGATGCTAACAGGTTAGCACGGATGTTAGCACGGATGCTAACAGGTTAGCACGGATGCTAACAGGTTAGCACGGATGTTAGCACGGATGCTAACAGGTTAGCACGGATGCTAACAAGTTAGCACGGATGTTAGCACGGAGGCTAACAGGTTAGCACGGATGTTAGCACGGATGCTAACAGGTTAGCACGGATGCTAACAGGTTAGCACGGATGTTAGCACGGATGCTAACAAGTTAGCACGGATGTTAGCGCGGATGCTAACAGGTTAGCACGGATGCTAACAGGTTAGCACGGATGCTAACAAGTTAGCACGGATGCTAACAGGTTAGCATGGATGTTAGCACGGATGCTAACAGCTTAGCAAGGATGTTATCACGAATGCTAACAAGTTAGTACGGATGCTAACAGGTTAGCATGGATGTTAGCACGGATGCTAACAAGTTAGCACGGATGCTAACAGGTTAGCACGGATGCTAACAAGTTAGCACGGATGGTAATTGTGCTTCAAAAAAGGTCATACTATAGTATGTGCTTCAAAAAAGGTCATACTATAGTATGTCGCTCCAAAAAGGTCATACTATCGTATGTCGCTCAAAAAAGGTCATACTATAGTATGTCTCTCAAAAAAGGTCATACTATAGTATGTGCTTCAAAAAAGGTCATACTATAGTATGTCGCGCAAAAAAGGTCATACTATCGTATGTCGCTCAAAAAAGGTCATACTATAGTATGTGCTTCAAAAAAGGTCATACTATCGTATGTTGCTCAAAATAGGTCATACTATAGTATGTCTCTCAAAAAAGGTCATACTATAGTATGTCGCTCAAAAAAGGTCATACTATAGTATGTCGCTCAAAAAAGGTCATACTATAGTATGTCACTCAAAAAAGGTCATACTAGAGTATGTCACTTAAAAAAGGTCATACTATAAAATGTCGCTCAAAAAAGGTCATACTATCGTATGTCGCTCAAAAAAGGTCATACTATAGTATGTGCTTCAAAAAAGGTCATACTATAGTATGTGCTTCAAAAAAGGTCATACTATAGTATGTGCTTCAAAAAAGGTCATACTATAGTATGTGCTTCAAAAAAGGTCATACTATAGTATGTCGCTCCAAAAAGGTCATACTATCGTATGTCGCTCAAAAAAGGTCATACTATAGTATGTCTCTCAAAAAAGGTCATACTATAGTATGTGCTTCAAAAAAGGTCATACTATAGTATGTCGCTCAAAAAAGGTCATACTATCGTATGTCGCTCAAAAAAGGTCATACTATAGTATGTGCTTCAAAAAAGGTCATACTATAGTATGTGCTTCAAAAAAGGTCATACTATAGTATGTGCTTCAAAAAAGGTCATACTATAGTATGTCGCTCAAAAAAGGTCATACTATCGTATGTCGCTCAAAAAAGGTCATACTATTGTATGTCGCTCAAAAAAGGTCATACTATAGTATGTCACTTAAAAAAGGTCATACTATAGTATGTCGCTCAAAAAAGGTCATACTATAGTATGTCACTCAAAAAAGGTCATACTAGAGTATGTCACTTAAAAAAAGGTCATACTATGGTATGTCGCTCAAAAAAGGTCATACTATAGTATGTGCTTCAAAAAAGGTCATACTATAGTATGTCTCTCAAAAAAGGTCATACTATAGTATGTGCTGGAAAAAAGGTCATACTATAGTATGTCACTCAAAAAAGGTCACAGATGCTAACAGGTTAGCACGGATGTTAGCACGGATGCTAACAGGTTAGCACGGATGTTAGCACGGATGCTAACAGGTTAGCACGGATGTTAGCACGGATGCTAAATAGTTAGCACGGATGCTAACAGCTTAGCACGGATGCTAACAGGTTAGCATGGATGTTAGCACAGATGCCAACAGGTTAGCAAGGATGTTATCACGGATGCTAACAAGTTAGTACGGATGTTAGCACGGATGCTAACAGGTTAGCACGGATGCTAACAGGTTAGCACGGATGTTAGCACGGATGCTAACAAGTTAGCACGGATGTTAGCGCGGATGCTAACAGGTTAGCACGGATGTTAGCACGGATGCTAACAGGTTAGCACGGATGCTAACAGGTTAGCACGGATGTTAGCACGGATGCTAACAAGTTAGCACGGATGTTAGCGCGGATGCTAACAGGTTAGCACGGATGTTAGCACGGATGCTAACAAGTTAGCACGGATGCTAACAGGTTAGCAAGGATGTTATCACGAATGCTAACAAGTTAGTACGGATGCTAACAGGTTAGCATGGATGTTAGCACGGATGCTAACAAGTTAGCACGGATGCTAACAGGTTAGCACGGATGTTAGCACGGATGCTAACAAGTTAGCACGGATGGTAATTGTGCTTCAAAAAAGGTCATACTATAGTATGTGCTTCAAAAAAGGTCATACTATAGTATGTCGCTCCAAAAAGGTCATACTATCGTATGTCGCTCAAAAAAGGTCATACTATAGTATGTCTCTCAAAAAAGGTCATACTATAGTATGTGCTTCAAAAAAGGTCATACTATAGTATGTCGCTCAAAAAAGGTCATACTATCGTATGTCGCTCAAAAAAGGTCATACTATAGTATGTGCTTCAAAAAAGGTCATACTATAGTATGTGCTTCAAAAAAGGTCATACTATAGTATGTGCTTCAAAAAAGGTCATACTATAGTATGTCGCTCAAAAAAGGTCATACTATCGTATTTCGCTCAAAAAAGGTCATACTATAGTATGTCTCTCAAAAAAGGTCATACTATAGTATGTGCTTCAAAAAAGGTCATACTATAGTATGTGCTTCAAAAAAGGTCATACTAGAGTATGTCACTTAAAAAAGGTCATACTATAGTATGTCGCTCAAAAAAGGTCATACTATAGTATGTCACTCAAAAAAGGTCATACTAGAGTATGTCACTTAAAAAAAGGTCATACTATGGTATGTCGCTCAAAAAAGGTCATACTATAGTATGTGCTTCAAAAAAGGTCATACTATAGTATGTCTCTCAAAAAAGGTCATACTATAGTATGTGCTGGAAAAAAGGTCATACTATAGTATGTCACTCAAAAAAGGTCACAGATGCTAACAGGTTAGCACGGATGTTAGCACGGATGCTAACAGGTTAGCACGGATGTTAGCACGGATGCTAAATAGTTAGCACGGATGCTAACAGCTTAGCACGGATGCTAACAGCTTAGCATGGATGTTAGCACAGATGCCAACAGGTTAGCAAGGATGTTATCACGGATGCTAACAAGTTAGTACGGATGTTAGCACGGATGCTAACAGGTTAGCACGGATGTTAGCACGGATGCTAACAGGTTAGCACGGATGCTAACAGGTTAGCACGGATGTTAGCACGGATGCTAACAAGTTAGCACGGATGTTAGCGCGGATGCTAACAGGTTAGCACGGATGCTAACAGGTTAGCACGGATGCTAACAAGTTAGCACGGATGTTAGCACGGATGCTAACAGGTTAGCACGGATGTTAGCACGGATGCTAACAGGTTAGCACGGATGCTAACAGGTTAGCACGGATGTTAGCACGGATGCTAACAAGTTAGCACGGATGCTAACAGGTTAGCATGGATGTTAGCACGGATGCTAACAGCTTAGCACGGATGCTAACAGGTTAGCATGGATGTTAGCACAGATGCTAACAGGTTAGCAAGGATGTTATCACGAATGCTAACAAGTTAGTACGGATGCTAACAGGTTAGCATGGATGTTAGCACGGATGCTAACAAGTTAGCACAGATGCTAACAGGTTAGCACGGATGTTAGCACGGATGCTAACAAGTTAGCACGGATGGTAATTGTGCTTCAAAAAAGGTCATACTATAGTATGTGCTTCAAAAAAGGTCATACTATAGTATGTCGCTCAAAATAGGTCATACTATAGTATGTCTCTCAAAAAAGGTCATACTATAGTATGTCGCTCAAAAAAGGTCATACTATAGTATGTCGCTCAAAAAGGTCATACTATAGTATGTGCTTCAAAAAAGGTCATACTATCGTATGTCGCTCAAAATAGGTCACACTATAGTATGTCGCTCAAAAAAGGTCATACTATCGTATGTCGCTCAAAAAAGGTCATACTATAGTATGTGCTTCAAAAAAGGTCATACTATAGTATGTGCTTCAAAAAAGGTCATACTATAGTATGTCGCTCAAAAAGGTCATACTATAGTATGTGCTTCAAAAAAGGTCATACTATCGTATGTCGCTCAAAATAGGTCATACTATAGTATGTCGCTCAAAAAAGGTCATACTATCGTATGTCGCTCAAAAAAGGTCATACTATAGTATGTCACTCAAAAAAGGTCATACTAGAGTATGTCACTTAAAAAAAGGTCATACTATGGTATGTCGCTCAAAAAAGGTCATACTATAGTATGTGCTGCAAAAAAGGTCATACTATAGTATGTCACTCAAAAAAGGTCACGGATGCTAACAGGTTAGCACGGATGCTAACAAGTTAGCACGGATGCTAACAGGTTAGCACGGATGTTAGCACGGATGCTAACAGGTTAGCACGGATGCTAACAGGTTAGCACGGATGTTAGCACGGATGCTAACAAGTTAGCACGGATGCTAACAGGTTAGCATGGATGTTAGCACGGATGCTAACAGCTTAGCACGGATGCTAACAGGTTAGCATGGATGTTAGCACAGATGCTAACAGGTTAGCACGGATGTTAGCACGGATGCTAACAAGTTAGCACGGATGTTAGCGCGGATGCTAACAGGTTAGCACGGATGCTAACAGGTTAGCACGGATGCTAACAAGTTAGCACGGATGCTAACAGGTTAGCACGGATGTTAGCACGGATGCTAACAGGTTAGCACGGATGCTAACAGGTTAGCACGGATGTTAGCACGGATGCTAACAAGTTAGCACGGATGCTAACAGGTTAGCATGGATGTTAGCACGGATGCTAACAGCTTAGCACGGATACTAACAGGTTAGCATGGATGTTAGCACAGATGCTAACAGGTTAGCAAGGATGTTATCACGAATGCTAACAAGTTAGTACGGATGCTAACAGGTTAGCATGGATGTTAGCACGGATGCTAACAAGTTAGCACAGATGCTAACAGGTTAGCACGGATGTTAGCACGGATGCTAACAAGTTAGCACGGATGGTAATTGTGCTTCAAAAAAGGTCATACTATAGTATGTGCTTCAAAAAAGGTCATACTATAGTATGTCGCTCCAAAAAGGTCATACTATCGTATGTCGCTCAAAAAAGGTCATACTATAGTATGTCTCTCAAAAAAGGTCATACTATAGTATGTGCTTCAAAAAAGGTCATACTATAGTATGTCGCTCAAAAAGGTCATACTATAGTATGTGCTTCAAAAAAGGTCATACTATCGTATGTCGCTCAAAATAGGTCATACTATAGTATGTCTCTCAAAAAAGGTCATACTATAGTATGTCGCTCAAAAAAGGTCATACTATAGTATGTCGCTCAAAAAAGGTCATACTATCGTATGTCGCTCAAAAAAGGTCATACTATAGTATGTGCTTCAAAAAAGGTCATACTATAGTATGTGCTTCAAAAAAGGTCATACTATAGTATGTCGCTCAAAAAGGTCATACTATAGTATGTGCTTCAAAAAAGGTCATACTATCGTATGTCGCTCAAAAAAGGTCATACTATAGTATGTGCTTCAAAAAAGGTCATACTATAGTATGTGCTTCAAAAAAGGTCATACTATAGTATGTCGCTCAAAAAGGTCATACTATAGTATGTGCTTCAAAAAAGGTCATACTATCGTATGTCGCTCAAAATAGGTCATACTATAGTATGTCGCTCAAAAAAGGTCATACTATCGTATGTCGCTCAAAAAAGGTCATACTATTGTATGTCGCTCAAAAAAGATCATACTATAGTATGTGCTTCAAAAAAGGTCATACTAGAGTATGTCACTTAAAAAAGGTCATACTATAGTATGTCGCTCAAAAAAGGTCATACTATAGTATGTCACTCAAAAAAGGTCATACTAGAGTATGTCACTTAAAAAAAGGTCATACTATGGTATGTCGCTCAAAAAAGGTCATACTAGAGTATGTGCTGCAAAAAAGGTCATACTATAGTATATCACTCAAAAAAGGTCACAGATGCTAACAGGTTAGCACGGATGTTAGCACGGATGCTAACAGGTTAGCACGGATGTTAGCACGGATGCTAAATAGTTAGCACGGATGCTAACAGCTTAGCACGGATGCTAACAGCTTAGCACGGATGCTAACAGGTTAGCATGGATGTTAGCACAGATGCTAACAGGTTAGCACGGATGTTAGCACGGATGCTAACAGGTTAGCACGGATGTTAGCATGGATGCTAACAGGTTAGCACGGATGCTAACAGGTTAGCACGGATGCTAACAAATTAGCACGGATGCTAACAGGTTAGCACGGATGTTAGCACGGATGCTAACAGGTTAGCACGGATGCTAACAGGTTAGCACGGATGCTAACAGGTTAGCATGGATGTTAGCACGGATGCTAACAGCTTAGCACGGATGCTAACAGGTTAGCATGGATGTTAGCACAGATGCTAACAGGTTAGCAAGGATGTTATCACGAATGCTAACAAGTTAGTACGGATGCTAACAGGTTAGCATGGATGTTAGCACGGATGCTAACAAGTTAGCACGGATGGTAATTGTGCTTCAAAAAAGGTCATACTATAGTATGTGCTTCAAAAAAGGTCATACTATAGTATGTCGCTCCAAAAAGGTCATACTATCGTATGTCGCTCAAAAAAGGTCATACTATAGTATGTCTCTCAAAAAAGGTCATACTATAGTATGTGCTTCAAAAAAGGTCATACTATAGTATGTGCTTCAAAAAAGGTCATACTATAGTATGTCACTCAAAAAAGGTCATACTAGAGTATGTCACTTAAAAAATGTTAGCACGGATGCTAAATAGTTAGCACGGATGCTAACAGCTTAGCACGGATGCTAACAGGTTAGCATGGATGTTAGCACAGATGCCAACAGGTTAGCAAGGATGTTATCACGGATGCTAACAAGTTAGTACGGATGTTAGCACGGATGCTAACAGGTTAGCACGGATGCTAACAGGTTAGCACGGATGTTAGCACGGATGCTAACAAGTTAGCACGGATGTTAGCGCGGATGCTAACAGGTTAGCACGGATGCTAACAGGTTAGCACGGATGCTAACAAGTTAGCACGGATGTTAGCACGGATGCTAACAGGTTAGCACGGATGTTAGCACGGATGCTAACAGGTTAGCACGGATGCTAACAGGTTAGCACGGATGCTAACAGGTTAGCATGGATGTTAGCACGGATGCTAACGGCTTAGCACGGATGCTAACAGGTTAGCATGGATGTTAGCACAGATGCTAACAGGTTAGCAAGGATGTTATCACGAATGCTAACAAGTTAGTACGGATGCTAACAGGTTAGCATGGATGTTAGCACGGATGCTAACAAGTTAGCACGGATGCTAACAGGTTAGCACGGATGTTAGCACGGATGCTAACAAGTTAGCACGGATGTTAGCGCGGATGCTAACAGGTTAGCACGGATGCTAACAGGTTAGCACGGATGCTAACAAGTTAGCACGGATGCTAACAGGTTAGCACGGATGTTAGCACGGATGCTAACAAGTTAGCACGGATGCTAACAGGTTAGCATGGATGTTAGCACGGATGCTAACAGCTTAGCACGGATGCTAACAGGTTAGCATGGATGTTAGCACAGATGCTAACAGGTTAGCAAGGATGTTATCACGAATGCTAACAAGTTAGCACGGATGCTAACAGGTTAGCACGGATGTTAGCACGGATGCTAACAGGTTAGCACGGATGCTAACAGGTTAGCACGGATGTTAGCAGGGATGCTAACAGGTTAGCACGGATGTTAGCACGGATGCTAACAGGTTAGCACGGATGCTAACAGGTTAGCACGGATGTTAGCACGGATGCTAACAAGTTAGCACGGATGTTAGCGCAGATGCTAACAGGTTAGCACGGATGCTAACAGGTTAGCACGGATGCTAACAGGTTAGCATGGATGTTAGCACGGATGCTAACAGCTTAGCACGGATGCTAACAGGTTAGCAAGGATGTTATCACGAATGCTAACAAGTTAGCACGGATGCTAACAGGTTAGCATGGATGTTAGCACGGATGCTAACAAGTTAGCACGGATGCTAACAGGTTAGCACGGATGTTAGCACGGATGCTAACAAGTTAGCACGGATGGTAATTGTGCTTCAAAAAAGGTCATACTATAGTATGTGCTTCAAAAAAGGTCATACTATAGTATGTCGCTCCAAAAAGGTCATACTATCGTATGTCGCTCAAAAAAGGTCATACTATAGTATGTCTCTCAAAAAAGGTCATACTATAGTATGTGCTTCAAAAAAGGTCATACTATAGTATGTGCTTCAAAAAAGGTCATACTATAGTATGTCGCTCAAAAAAGGTCATACTATCGTATGTCGCTCAAAAAAGGTCATACTATTGTATGTCGCTCAAAAAAGGTCATACTATAGTATGTCTCTCAAAAAAGGTCATACTATAGTATGTGCTTCAAAAAAGGTCATACTAGAGTATGTCACTTAAAAAAGGTCATACTATAGTATGTCGCTCAAAAAAGGTCATACTATAGTATGTCACTCAAAAAAGGTCATACTAGAGTATGTCACTTAAAAAAAGGTCATACTATGGTATGTCGCTCAAAAAAGGTCATACTATAGTATGTGCTTCAAAAAAGGTCATACTATAGTATGTCTCTCAAAAAAGGTCATACTATAGTATGTGCTGCAAAAAAGGTCATACTATAGTATGTCGCTCCAAAAAGGTCATACTATCGTATGTCGCTCAAAAAAGGTCATACTATAGTATGTCTCTCAAAAAAGGTCATACTATAGTACGTGCTTCAAAAAAGGTCATACTATAGTATGTCGCTCAAAAAGGTCATACTATCGTATGTCGCTCAAAAAAAGGTCATACTATAGTATTTGCTTCAAAAAAGGTCATACTATCGTATGTCGCTCAAAATAGGTCATACTATAGTATGTCTCTCAAAAAAGGTCATACTATAGTATGTCGCTCAAAAAAGTTCATACTATAGTATGTCGCTCAAAAAAGGTCATACTATAGTATGTGCTTCAAAAAAGGTCATACTATAGTATGTCACTCAAAAAAGGTCATACTAGAGTATGTCACTTAAAAAGGTCATACTATAAAATGTCGCTCAAAAAAGGTCATACTATCGTATGTCGCTCAAAAAAGGTCATACTATAGTATGTGCTTCAAAAAAGGTCATACTATAGTATGTGCTTCAAAAAAGGTCATACTATAGTATGTCACTCAAAAAAGGTCATACTATAGTATGTCTCTCAAAAAAGGTCATACTATAGTATGTGCTTCAAAAAAGGTCATACTATAGTATGTCGCTCAAAAAGGTCATACTATCGTATGTCGCTCAAAAAAGGTCATACTATAGTATGTGCTTCAAAAAAGGTCATACTATCGTATGTCGCTCAAAATAGGTCATACTATAGTATGTCTCTCAAAAAAGGTCATACTATAGTATGTCGCTCAAAAAAGGTCATACTATAGTATGTCGCTCAAAAAAGGTCATACTATAGTATGTGCTTCAAAAAAGGTCATACTATAGTATGTCACTCAAAAAAGGTCATACTAGAGTATGTCACTTAAAAAGGTCATACTATAAAATGTCGCTCAAAAAAGGTCATACTATCGTATGTCGCTCAAAAAAGGTCATACTATAGTATGTGCTTCAAAAAAGGTCATACTATAGTATGTGCTTCAAAAAAGGTCATACTATCGTATGTCGCTCAAAAAAGGTCATACTATTGTATGTCGCTCAAAAAAGGTCATACTATAGTATGTGCTTCAAAAAAGGTCATACTATAGTATGTCGCTCAAAAAAGGTCATACTATCGTATGTCGCTCAAAAAAGGTCATACTATTGTATGTCGCTCAAAAAAGGTCATACTATAGTATGTCTCTCAAAAAAGGTCATACTATAGTATGTGCTTCAAAAAAGGTCATACTATAGTATGTCTCTCAAAAAAGATCATACTATAGTATGTGCTTCAAAAAAGGTCATACTAGAGTATGTCACTTAAAAAAGGTCATACTATAGTATGTCGCTCAAAAAAGGTCATACTAGAGTATGTCACTTAAAAAAAGGTCATACTATGGTATGTCGCTCAAAAAAGGTCATACTATAGTATGTGCTTCAAAAAAGGTCATACTATAGTATGTCTCTCAAAAAAGGTCATACTATAGTATGTGCTGCAAAAAAGGTCATACTATAGTATGTCGCTCCAAAAAGGTCATACTATCGTATGTCGCTCAAAAAAGGTCATACTATAGTATGTCTCTCAAAAAAGGTCATACTATAGTATGTGCTTCAAAAAAGGTCATACTATAGTATGTCGCTCAAAAAGGTCATACTATCGTATGTCGCTCAAAATAGGTCATACTATAGTATTTGCTTCAAAAAAGGTCATACTATCGTATGTCGCTCAAAATAGGTCATACTATAGTATGTCTCTCAAAAAAGGTCATACTATAGTATGTCGCTCAAAAAAGGTCATACTATAGTATGTCGCTCAAAAAAGGTCATACTATAGTATGTGCTTCAAAAAAGGTCATACTATAGTATGTCACTCAAAAAAGGTCATACTAGAGTATGTCACTTAAAAAGGTCATACTATAAAATGTCGCTCAAAAAAGGTCATACTATCGTATGTCGCTCAAAAAAGGTCATACTATAGTATGTGCTTTAAAAAAGGTCATACTATAGTATGTGCTTCAAAAAAGGTCATACTATAGTATGTGCTTCAAAAAAGGTCATACTATAGTATGTCACTCAAAAAAGGTCATACTATCGTATGTCTCTCAAAAAAGGTCATACTATAGTATGTGCTTCAAAAAAGGTCATACTATAGTATGTCGCTCAAAAAGGTCATACTATCGTATGTCGCTCAAAAAAGGTCATACTATAGTATGTGCTTCAAAAAAGGTCATACTATCGTATGTCGCTCAAAATAGGTCATACTATAGTATGTCTCTCAAAAAAGGTCATACTATAGTATGTCGCTCAAAAAAGGTCATACTATAGTATGTCGCTCAAAAAAGGTCATACTATAGTATGTGCTTCAAAAAAGGTCATACTATAGTATGTCACTCAAAAAAGGTCATACTAGAGTATGTCACTTAAAAAGGTCATACTATAAAATGTCGCTCAAAAAAGGTCATACTATCGTATGTCGCTCAAAAAAGGTCATACTATAGTATGTGCTTCAAAAAAGGTCATACTATAGTATGTGCTTCAAAAAAGGTCATACTATCGTATGTCGCTCAAAAAAGGTCATACTATTGTATGTCGCTCAAAAAAGGTCATACTATAGTATGTGCTTCAAAAAAGGTCATACTATAGTATGTCGCTCAAAAAAGGTCATACTATCGTATGTCGCTCAAAAAAGGTCATACTATTGTATGTCGCTCAAAAAAGGTCATACTATAGTATGTCTCTCAAAAAAGGTCATACTATAGTATGTGCTTCAAAAAAGGTCATACTATAGTATGTCTCTCAAAAAAGATCATACTATAGTATGTGCTTCAAAAAAGGTCATACTAGAGTATGTCACTTAAAAAAGGTCATACTATAGTATGTCGCTCAAAAAAGGTCATACTAGAGTATGTCACTTAAAAAAAGGTCATACTATGGTATGTCGCTCAAAAAAGGTCATACTATAGTATGTGCTTCAAAAAAGGTCATACTATAGTATGTCTCTCAAAAAAGGTCATACTATAGTATGTGCTGCAAAAAAGGTCATACTATAGTATGTCGCTCCAAAAAGGTCATACTATCGTATGTCGCTCAAAAAAGGTCATACTATAGTATGTCTCTCAAAAAAGGTCATACTATAGTATGTGCTTCAAAAAAGGTCATACTATAGTATGTCGCTCAAAAAGGTCATACTATCGTATGTCGCTCAAAATAGGTCATACTATAGTATTTGCTTCAAAAAAGGTCATACTATCGTATGTCGCTCAAAATAGGTCATACTATAGTATGTCTCTCAAAAAAGGTCATACTATAGTATGTCGCTCAAAAAAGGTCATACTATAGTATGTCGCTCAAAAAAGGTCATACTATAGTATGTGCTTCAAAAAAGGTCATACTATAGTATGTCACTCAAAAAAGGTCATACTAGAGTATGTCACTTAAAAAGGTCATACTATAAAATGTCGCTCAAAAAAGGTCATACTATCGTATGTCGCTCAAAAAAGGTCATACTATAGTATGTGCTTTAAAAAAGGTCATACTATAGTATGTGCTTCAAAAAAGGTCATACTATAGTATGTGCTTCAAAAAAGGTCATACTATAGTATGTCGCTCAAAAAAGGTCATACTATCGTATGTCGCTCAAAAAAGGTCATACTATAGTATGTGCTTCAAAAAAGGTCATACTATAGTATGTCGCTCAAAAAAGGTCATACTATCGTATGTCGCTCAAAAAAGATCATACTATAGTATGTGCTTCAAAAAAGGTCATACTAGAGTATGTCACTTAAAAAAGGTCATACTATAGTATGTCGCTCAAAAAAGGTCATACTATAGTATGTCACTCAAAAAAGGTCATACTAGAGTATGTCACTTAAAAAAAGGTCATACTATGGTATGTCGCTCAAAAAAGGTCATACTATAGTATGTGCTTCAAAAAAGGTCATACTATAGTATGTCACTCAAAAAAGGTCACAGATGCTAACAGGTTAGCACGGATGTTAGCACGGATGCTAACAGGTTAGCACGGATGTTAGCACGGATGCTAAATAGTTAGCACGGATGCTAACAGCTTAGCACGGATGCTAACAGGTTAGCATGGATGTTAGCACAGATGCTAACAGGTTAGCTCAAAAAAGGTCATACTATCGTATGTCGCTCAAAAAAGGTCATACTATTGTATGTCGCTCAAAAAAGGTCATACTATAGTATGTCTCTCAAAAAAGGTCATACTATAGTATGTGCTTCAAAAAAGGTCATACTATAGTATGTCACTCAAAAAAGGTCATACTATCGTATGTCGCTCAAAAAAGGTCATACTATTGTATGTCACTTAAAAAAAGGTCATACTATGGTATGTCGCTCAAAAAAGGTCATACTATAGTATGTGCTTCAAAAAAGGTCATACTATAGTATGTCTCTCAAAAAAGGTCATACTATAGTATGTGCTGGAAAAAAGGTCATACTATAGTATGTCACTCAAAAAAGGTCACAGATGCTAACAGGTTAGCACGGATGTTAGCACGGATGCTAACAGGTTAGCACGGATGTTAGCACGGATGCTAAATAGTTAGCACGGATGCTAACAGCTTAGCACGGATGCTAACAGGTTAGCATGGATGTTAGCACAGATGCCAACAGGTTAGCAAGGATGTTATCACGGATGCTAACAAGTTAGTACGGATGTTAGCACGGATGCTAACAGGTTAGCACGGATGTTAGCACGGATGCTAACAGGTTAGCACGGATGCTAACAGGTTAGCACGGATGTTAGCACGGATGCTAACAAGTTAGCACGGATGTTAGCGCGGATGCTAACAGGTTAGCACGGATGCTAACAGGTTAGCACGGATGCTAACAAGTTAGCACGGATGCTAACAGGTTAGCACGGATGTTAGCACGGATGCTAACAGGTTAGCACGGATGCTAACAGGTTAGCACGGATGTTAGCACGGATGCTAACAGGTTAGCACGGATGCTAACAAGTTAGCACGGATGCTAACAGGTTAGCACGGATGTTAGCACGGATGCTAACAAGTTAGCATGGATGTTAGCACGGATGCTAACAGCTTAGCACGGATGCTAACAGGTTAGCATGGATGTTAGCACAGATGCTAACAGGTTAGCAAGGATGTTATCACGAATGCTAACAAGTTAGTACGGATGCTAACAGGTTAGCATGGATGTTAGCACGGATGCTAACAAGTTAGCACGGATGCTAACAGGTTAGCACGGATGTTAGCACGGATGCTAACAAGTTAGCACGGATGGTAATTGTGCTTCAAAAAAGGTCATACTATAGTATGTGCTTCAAAAAAGGTCATACTATAGTATGTCGCTCCAAAAAGGTCATACTATCGTATGTCGCTCAAAAAAGGTCATACTATAGTATGTCTCTCAAAAAAGGTCATACTATAGTATGTGCTTCAAAAAAGGTCATACTATAGTATGTCGCTCAAAAAAGGTCATACTATCGTATGTCGCTCAAAAAAGGTCATACTATAGTATGTGCTTCAAAAAAGGTCATACTATCGTATGTTGCTCAAAATAGGTCATACTATAGTATGTCGCTCAAAAAAGGTCATACTATAGTATGTGCTTCAAAAAAGGTCATACTATAGTATGTCTCTCAAAAAAGGTCATACTATAGTATGTGCTGGAAAAAAGGTCATACTATAGTATGTCACTCAAAAAAGGTCACAGATGCTAACAGGTTAGCACGGATGTTAGCACGGATGCTAACAGGTTAGCACGGATGTTAGCACGGATGCTAAATAGTTAGCACGGATGCTAACAGCTTAGCACGGATGCTAACAGGTTAGCATGGATGTTAGCACAGATGCCAACAGGTTAGCAAGGATGTTATCACGGATGCTAACAAGTTAGTACGGATGTTAGCACGGATGCTAACAGGTTAGCACGGATGTTAGCACGGATGCTAACAGGTTAGCACGGATGCTAACAGGTTAGCACGGATGTTAGCACGGATGCTAACAGGTTAGCACGGATGCTAACAGGTTAGCACGGATGTTAGCACGGATGCTAACAGGTTAGCACGGATGCTAACAAGTTAGCACGGATGCTAACAGGTTAGCACGGATGCTAACAGGTTAGCACGGATGTTAGCACGGATGCTAACAGGTTAGCACGGATGCTAACAAGTTAGCACGGATGCTAACAGGTTAGCACGGATGTTAGCACGGATGCTAACAAGTTAGCATGGATGTTAGCACGGATGCTAACAGCTTAGCACGGATGCTAACAGGTTAGCATGGATGTTAGCACAGATGCTAACAGGTTAGCAAGGATGTTATCACGAATGCTAACAAGTTAGTACGGATGCTAACAGGTTAGCATGGATGTTAGCACGGATGCTAACAAGTTAGCACGGATGCTAACAGGTTAGCACGGATGTTAGCACGGATGCTAACAAGTTAGCACGGATGGTAATTGTGCTTCAAAAAAGGTCATACTATAGTATGTGCTTCAAAAAAGGTCATACTATAGTATGTCGCTCCAAAAAGGTCATACTATCGTATGTCGCTCAAAAAAGGTCATACTATAGTATGTCTCTCAAAAAAGGTCATACTATAGTATGTGCTTCAAAAAAGGTCATACTATAGTATGTCGCTCAAAAAAGGTCATACTATCGTATGTCGCTCAAAAAAGGTCATACTATAGTATGTGCTTCAAAAAAGGTCATACTATCGTATGTTGCTCAAAATAGGTCATACTATAGTATGTCGCTCAAAAAAGGTCATACTATAGTATGTGCTTCAAAAAAGGTCATACTATAGTATGTCTCTCAAAAAAGGTCATACTATAGTATGTGCTGGAAAAAAGGTCATACTATAGTATGTCACTCAAAAAAGGTCACAGATGCTAACAGGTTAGCACGGATGTTAGCACGGATGCTAACAGGTTAGCACGGATGTTAGCACGGATGCTAAATAGTTAGCACGGATGCTAACAGCTTAGCACGGATGCTAACAGGTTAGCATGGATGTTAGCACAGATGCCAACAGGTTAGCAAGGATGTTATCACGGATGCTAACAAGTTAGTACGGATGTTAGCACGGATGCTAACAGGTTAGCACGGATGTTAGCACGGATGCTAACAGGTTAGCACGGATGCTAACAGGTTAGCACGGATGTTAGCACGGATGCTAACAGGTTAGCACGGATGTTAGCACGGATGCTAACAGGTTAGCACGGATGCTAACAAGTTAGCACGGATGCTAACAGGTTAGCACGGATGTTAGCACGGATGCTAACAAGTTAGCACGGATGCTAACAGGTTAGCATGGATGTTAGCACGGATGCTAACAGCTTAGCACGGATGCTAACAGGTTAGCATGGATGTTAGCACAGATGCTAACAGGTTAGCAAGGATGTTATCACGAATGCTAACAAGTTAGTACGGATGCTAACAGGTTAGCATGGATGTTAGCACGGATGCTAACAAGTTAGCACGGATGCTAACAGGTTAGCACGGATGTTAGCACGGATGCTAACAAGTTAGCACGGATGGTAATTGTGCTTCAAAAAAGGTCATACTATAGTATGTGCTTCAAAAAAGGTCATACTATAGTATGTCTCTCAAAAAAGGTCATACTATAGTATGTGCTTCAAAAAAGGTCATACTATAGTATGTCGCTCAAAAAGGTCATACTATAGTATGTGCTTCAAAAAAGGTCATACTATAGTATGTGCTTCAAAAAAGGTCATACTATCGTATGTCTCTCAAAAAAGGTCATACTATAGTATGTCGCTCAAAAAAGGTCATACTATAGTATGTCGCTCAAAAAAGGTCATACTAGAGTATGTCACTTAAAAAAGGTCATACTATAAAATGTCGCTCAAAAAAGGTCATACTATCGTATGTCGCTCAAAAAAGGTCATACTATAGTATGTGCTTCAAAAAAGGTCATACTATAGTATGTGCTTCAAAAAAGGTCATACTATAGTATGTGCTTCAAAAAAGGTCATACTAGAGTATGTCACTTAAAAAAGGTCATACTATAGTATGTCGCTCAAAAAAGGTCATACTATAGTATGTCACTCAAAAAAGGTCATACTAGAGTATGTCACTTAAAAAAAGGTCATACTATGGTATGTCGCTCAAAAAAGGTCATACTATAGTATGTCACTCAAAAAAGGTCACAGATGCTAACAGGTTAGCACGGATGTTAGCACGGATGCTAACAGGTTAGCACGGATGTTAGCACGGATGCTAAATAGTTAGCACGGATGCTAACAGCTTAGCACGGATGCTAACAGCTTAGCACGGATGCTAACAGGTTAGCATGGATGTTAGCACAGATGCTAACAGGTTAGCACGGATGTTAGCACGGATGCTAACAGGTTAGCACGGATGTTAGCATGGATGCTAAATAGTTAGCATGGATGCTAACAGCTTAGCACGGATGCTAACAGGTTAGCATGGATGTTAGCACAGATGCCAACAGGTTAGCAAGGATGTTATCACGGATGCTAACAAGTTAGTACGGATGTTAGCAGGGATGCTAACAGGTTAGCACGGATGTTAGCAGGGATGCTAACAGGTTAGCACGGATGTTAGCACGGATGCTAACAGGTTAGCACGGATGCTAACAGGTTAGCACGGATGCTAACAGGTTAGCACGGATGTTAGCACGGATGCTAACAAGTTAGCACGGATGTTAGCGCGGATGCTAACAGGTTAGCACGGATGCTAACAGGTTAGCACGGATGCTAACAGGTTAGCATGGATGTTAGCACGGATGCTAACAGCTTAGCACGGATGCTAACAGGTTAGCATGGATGTTAGCACAGATGCTAACAGGTTAGCAAGGATGTTATCACGAATGCTAACAAGTTAGCACGGATGCTAACAGGTTAGCATGGATGTTAGCACGGATGCTAACAAGTTAGCACGGATGCTAACAGGTTAGCACGGATGTTAGCACGGATGCTAACAAGTTAGCACGGATGGTAATTGTGCTTCAAAAAAGGTCATACTATAGTATGTGCTTCAAAAAAGGTCATACTATAGTATGTCGCTCCAAAAAGGTCATACTATCGTATGTCGCTCAAAAAAGGTCATACTATAGTATGTCTCTCAAAAAAGGTCATACTATAGTATGTGCTTCAAAAAAGGTCATACTATCGTATGTCGCTCAAAAAAGGTCATACTATAGTATGTGCTTCAAAAAAGGTCATACTATCGTATGTTGCTCAAAATAGGTCATACTATAGTATGTCGCTCAAAAAAGGTCATACTATAGTATGTCACTCAAAAAAGGTCATACTAGAGTATGTCACTTAAAAAAGGTCATACTATAAAATGTCGCTCAAAAAAGGTCATACTATCGTATGTCGCTCAAAAAAGGTCATACTATAGTATGTGCTTCAAAAAAGGTCATACTATAGTATGTGCTTCAAAAAAGGTCATACTATAGTATAGTATGACCTTTTTTGACCCCAGCAGGGACCCCAGCAGGGACCTACCATTGGGAGAGTGCCCCTTCCCTATCCGAAAGCTCAATCCAAGCACCCCTTTCAACATGGCAGACTTCACTTTTGAAGAAGTGAGGTCAGTGGTGAGACGGGCTCGAGCGGGATCCGCTCCTGGTCCATCAGGGACATCTTATAAGATTTATAAGAACTGCCCACAGCTGCTAAGAAGACTGGCCACACTCCTGCGCACACTGTGGAAGAAGAAGCAGGAACCCTGGCTGTGGACGCTTGCAGAGGGCTGCTTCATTCCTAAGGAGCTGAATTCATCAAGCCTTGACCAGTTTAGAGAGATTTCCCTACTGGACGTTGAGGGGAAGGTCTTCTGGGCAATCATCGCCCAAAGGTTGACATCATACTTACTTGTCAATGGCTACATCGATACAAGTGTCCAGAAAGGAGGAGTACCGGGCTACTCTGGATGCCTGGAGCACACGGCGGTAATTAGCCAGATAATTAAGGAGGCGAAGAGCAACAAGAAATCTCTCTCGGTTGTCTGGCTAGACCTCGCCAAGGCTTACCCAAATGTTCCACACCAGCTTATCTGCAAGGCATTGGATCATTACCAAGTACCATCAGAGGTCATTAAGTTGGTGATGGCTCATATGGGTTCTTTACAGATGAGGTTCAGTGCACAGGATTTTACCACCAAGTGGCAGAGGCTGGAAAAAGGGATCATGGCTGGCTGCACCATATCAGTCTCCCTGTTTGTGGCAGCTATGAACCTACTGCTGAAAGCAGGAGAGTCTCAGTGTAAAGGACCGACGGCAGCGGATGGGACAAGGCATCCAGCCTGCAGAGCTTTCATGGACGACATCACCGTGATGACCCCATCCATCCTTGGGACACGATGGGTCCTAAGTTCACTGGATAAGATGGCCACCTGGGCCCGTATGCAGTTCAAGCCCAGCAAATCCAGAAGCTTGTGCATCCTGAAGGGAAATCTGTCGAATAACACCTTCAGCATCCAGGGGTCAGAGATTCCAACCATTCAGGAGGAGCGAATCCGATGCCTGGGAAAACACTATGACAGCACTCTGAAGGACAGGCTAAACCTCGAAGACACCGCAGCCCAACTAAAGGAGTGGCTGAGGAGAATAGACAGGAGCTTGCTGCTAGGTAGGTTCAAGGTGTGGTGCTTTCAGCATGGCATCATACCAAGGCTCCAGTGGCCATTTCTGCTCTACGACTTCCCTATGACAAGAGTTGAAGCAATGGAGAGAGTCTGTAGCAGGTTTATTCGTAAATGGCTGGGTGTCCCTCCAGCTTTCAGCGCAGTCAACCTCTACAGCAGGTCATCAGTACTCCTGTTACCATGCTCCTCCGTCATAGAAGAATTCAAGGCCACCAAGGCAAGGGCAGCATGCACGCTCTCAGGCTCTAGGGACGCAAAAGTCAGGTATGCAAGTTCTGCCATTAACTGCGGCAGGAAGTGGAAACCCCTCGAGGCGGTGAAGGAAGCGGAAGCCTACTGGAAGCATCAGGAAATCGTGGGCACTGTGTGTCGCGGACGGCTAGGGCTTGGAAACTACGGTGTCAAGAGCTGGTCGAAGAGCAACATGCGAGACAGAAGGGACTTGGTGGTGCAAAGGGTGCGGGAGGCAGCTGAAGAAGACCGTCGAATCAAAGCAGCAGGGCTGGGCTCCCAGGCGCGCTGGATGCAGTGGGAGGGGGCGCTCGAGAGACCATTGTCTTGGAAGGAGCTCTGGGGCACTGACCAAGGCAAGCTGAACTTCCTGCTGCGCGCTGTGGCTGATCTCCTACCCACACCGAGTAATCTGAAGATCTGGGGCAAGGAGGAAGAGGCATCCTGTAGTCAGTGCGGCGCCAGCCTCTGCACACTGAACCACATTCTGACCAGCTGCCCAAAAGCTCTGGCAGACGGGCGCTATAGGTGGAGACACGACAAAGTCCTCACCGAGGTCGCTAAGTGGGTCGAACTACAGAGAAGCCACACCAACAAACAGCCACCAGTACCATCAAGGCCCACAAGCTTCCAGCGAGAGGGCAGTAAAGTCCCAAAGGGAAAAAGACCTGACCGCCTACCATCAATGCTACACCGCGCATCAGATTGGGAGCTGCGGGTGGATCTCAAGAAGAAGCTGGTCTTTCCTCAGGAGGTGGTGGCAACTACCCTCCGACCGGATATGATCCTTCTTTCTAGGAGCTCGAAGTCCATCATTCTAGCCGAACTCACTGTTCCCTGGGAAGACAGGCTAGCCATATCTCATCAGGCAAAGAAAGGTAAGTATCAGGACATAGTAGATGAGGCGACCCTTGCTGGATGGCATGCCACCCTCTACCCAATTGAGGTTGGGGCTCGTGGTTTCCCCGCCAAGTCTATTCGCAGTTTCCTGCAGAAGATCGGGCTTGATGCCAAACAAGTACAGAAGGCTACCAGGGAAATAGCCACAGTAGCCGAAAGCAGTTCCAGGTGGCTGTGGCTGTCAAGAAATCACAGCTGGACCCCTTCCGCAGGTGAAGGCTAACTCAGCCCTTGCTGCCCCACTCAGGAGAGGTGTACAGGTTAAGGGGCGAAACACCTGGGACCCTGAGATGCCTGCTGAGGATGCGGAAGGGGTCCCTAGGAACACTGTGACACTCCACCAGCTAAAACCTTAACATCTACATTGGGGGTGGGCGGTTCCGGTCCCGGGGGGCCGGTGTGGCTGCGGGTCCTTGTTCCGGCCGGGCGGTGGGCGCACCTGATTCTAGTAATTACTGCTACTCTGCACCTTCGTTGGTGGAGTCGGGTGTGTTGCTGCCTGGTTGGGGCGGGGGCCTGCGCCCGCGCCGGCCCTCTGGGGCCGGGGGTTGCCCCACCCCTGATCTACATCCATAGTTGCTCATGCAGTCTCTGCTTGTAGCAAAGCACCTTTGGTGTTTACTTCATCTACTATAGTATGTGCTTCAAAAAAGGTCATACTATAGTATGTCGCTCAAAAAAGGTCATACTATCGTATGTCGCTCAAAAAAGGTCATACTATTGTATGTCTCTCAAAAAAGATCATACTATAGTATGTCACTCAAAAAAGGTCATACTATCGTATGTCGCTCAAAAAAGGTCATACTATTGTATGTCACTTAAAAAAAGGTCATACTATGGTATGTCGCTCAAAAAAGGTCATACTATAGTATGTGCTTCAAAAAAGGTCATACTATAGTATGTCACTCAAAAAAGGTCATACTATAGTATGTCGCTCAAAAAAGGTCATACTATAGTATGTCGCTCAAAAAAGGTCATACTATAGTATGTCACTCAAAAAAGGTCATACTAGAGTATGTCACTTAAAAAAGGTCATACTATAAAATGTCGCTCAAAAAAGGTCATACTATCGTATGTCGCTCAAAAAAGGTCATACTATAGTATGTGCTTCAAAAAAGGTCATACTATAGTATGTGCTTCAAAAAAGGTCATACTATAGTATGTGCTTCAAAAAAGGTCATACTATAGTATGTCGCTCAAAAAAGGTCATACTATCGTATGTCGCTCAAAAAAGGTCATACTATTGTATGTCGCTCAAAAAAGGTCATACTATAGTATGTCTCTCAAAAAAGGTCATACTATAGTATGTGCTTCAAAAAAGGTCATACTATAGTATGTCTCTCAAAATAGGTCATACTATAGTATGTGCTGCAAAAAAGGTCATACTATAGTATGTCGCTCAAAAAAGGTCATACTATAGTATGTCACTCAAAAAAGGTCATACTAGAGTATGTCACTTAAAAAAAGGTCATACTATGGTATGTCGCTCAAAAAAGGTCATACTATAGTATGTGCTTCAAAAAAGGTCATACTATAGTATGTCTCTCAAAAAAGGTCATACTATAGTATGTGCTGCAAAAAAGGTCATACTATAGTATGTCACTCAAAAAAGGTCACAGATGCTAACAGGTTAGCACGGATGTTAGCACGGATGCTAACAGGTTAGCACGGATGTTAGCACGGATGCTAAATAGTTAGCACGGATGCTAACAGCTTAGCACGGATGCTAACAGGTTAGCATGGATGTTAGCACAGATGCTAACAGGTTAGCACGGATGTTAGCACGGATGCTAACAGGTTAGCACGGATGCTAACAGGTTAGCACGGATGTTAGCACGGATGCTAACAAGTTAGCACGGATGTTAGCGCGGATGCTAACAGGTTAGCACGGATGCTAACAGGTTAGCACGGATGCTAACAGGTTAGCACGGATGCTAACAGGTTAGCACGGATGCTAACAGGTTAGCACGGATGTTAGCACGGATGCTAACAAGTTAGTACGGATGTTAGCACGGATGCTAACAGGTTAGCAAGGATGTTATCACGAATGCTAACAAGTTAGCACGGATGCTAACAGGTTAGCATGGATGTTAGCACGGATGCTAACAAGTTAGCACGGATGCTAACAGGTTAGCACGGATGTTAGCACGGATGCTAACAAGTTAGCACGGATGGTAATTGTGCTTCAAAAAAGGTCATACTATAGTATGTGCTTCAAAAAAGGTCATACTATAGTATGTCGCTCCAAAAAGGTCATACTATCGTATGTCGCTCAAAAAAGGTCATACTATAGTATGTCTCTCAAAAAAGGTCATACTATAGTATGTCTCTCAAAAAAGGTCATACTATAGTATGTGCTTCAAAAAAGGTCATACTATAGTATGTCGCTCAAAAAAGGTCATACTATCGTATGTCGCTCAAAAAAGGTCATACTATAGTATGTGCTTCAAAAAAGGTCATACTATCGTATGTTGCTCAAAATAGGTCATACTATAGTATGTCTCTCAAAAAAGGTCATACTATAGTATGTCGCTCAAAAAAGGTCATACTATAGTATGTCGCTCAAAAAAGGTCATACTATAGTATGTCGCTCAAAAAAGGTCATACTATCGTATGTCGCTCAAAAAAGGTCATACTATTGTATGTCGCTCAAAAAAGGTCATACTATAGTATGTCTCTCAAAAAAGGTCATACTATAGTATGTGCTTCAAAAAAGGTCATACTAGAGTATGTCACTTAAAAAAGGTCATACTATAGTATGTCGCTCAAAAAAGGTCATACTATAGTATGTCACTCAAAAAAGGTCATACTAGAGTATGTCACTTAAAAAAAGGTCATACTATGGTATGTCGCTCAAAAAAGGTCATACTATAGTATGTCTCTCAAAAAAGGTCATACTATAGTATGTGCTGCAAAAAAGGTCATACTATAGTATGTCACTCAAAAAAGGTCACAGATGCTAACAGGTTAGCACGGATGTTAGCACGGATGCTAACAGGTTAGCACGGATGTTAGCACGGATGCTAAATAGTTAGCACGGATGCTAACAGCTTAGCACGGATGCTAACAGGTTAGCATGGATGTTAGCACAGATGCCAACAGGTTAGCACGGATGCTAACAAGTTAGCACGGATGCTAACAGGTTAGCACGGATGTTAGCACGGATGCTAACAGGTTAGCACGGATGCTAACAGGTTAGCATGGATGTTAGCACGGATGCTAACAGCTTAGCACGGATGCTAACAGGTTAGCATGGATGTTAGCACAGATGCTAACAGGTTAGCAAGGATGTTATCACGAATGCTAACAAGTTAGTACGGATGCTAACAGGTTAGCATGGATGTTAGCACGGATGCTAACAAGTTAGCACGGATGCTAACAGGTTAGCACGGATGTTAGCACGGATGCTAACAAGTTAGCACGGATGGTAATTGTGCTTCAAAAAAGGTCATACTATAGTATGTGCTTCAAAAAAGGTCATACTATAGTATGTCGCTCCAAAAAGGTCATACTATCGTATGTCGCTCAAAAAAGGTCATACTATAGTATGTCTCTCAAAAAAGGTCATACTATAGTATGTCACTCAAAAAAGGTCATACTAGAGTATGTCACTTAAAAAATGTTAGCACGGATGCTAAATAGTTAGCACAGATGCCAACAGGTTAGCAAGGATGTTATCACGGATGCTAACAAGTTAGTACGGATGTTAGCACGGATGCTAACAGGTTAGCACGGATGTTAGCACGGATGCTAACAGGTTAGCACGGATGCTAACAGGTTAGCACGGATGTTAGCACGGATGCTAACAAGTTAGCACGGATGTTAGCGCGGATGCTAACAGGTTAGCACGGATGCTAACAGGTTAGCACGGATGCTAACAAGTTAGCACGGATGTTAGCACGGATGCTAACAGGTTAGCACGGATGTTAGCACGGATGCTAACAGGTTAGCAAGGATGCTAACAGGTTAGCACGGATGTTAGCACGGATGCTAACAAGTTAGCACGGATGTTAGCGCGGATGCTAACAGGTTAGCACGGATGCTAACAGGTTAGCACGGATGCTAACAAGTTAGCACGGATGCACGGATGCTAACAAGTTAGCACGGATGTTAGCGCGGATGCTAACAGGTTAGCACGGATGCTAACAGGTTAGCACGGATGCTAACAAGTTAGCACGGATGCTAACAGGTTAGCACGGATGTTAGCACGGATGCTAACAAGTTAGCACGGATGCTAACAGGTTAGCATGGATGTTAGCACGGATGCTAACAAGTTAGCACGGATGCTAACAGGTTAGCACGGATGTTAGCAGGGATGCTAACAAGTTAGCACGGATGGTAATTGTGCTTCAAAAAAGGTCATACTATAGTATGTGCTTCAAAAAAGGTCATACTATAGTATGTCGCTCCAAAAAGGTCATACTATCGTATGTCGCTCAAAAAAGGTCATACTATAGTATGTCTCTCAAAAAAGGTCATACTATAGTATGTGCTTCAAAAAAGGTCATACTATAGTATGTCGCTCAAAAAAGGTCATACTATCGTATGTCGCTCAAAAAAGGTCATACTATAGTATGTGCTTCAAAAAAGGTCATACTATCGTATGTTGCTCAAAATAGGTCATACTATAGTATGTCTCTCAAAAAAGGTCATACTATAGTATGTCGCTCAAAAAAGGTCATACTATAGTATGTCCCTCAAAAAAGGTCATACTATAGTATGTCGCTCAAAAAAGGTCATACTATCGTATGTCGCTCAAAAAAGGTCATACTATTGTATGTCGCTCAAAAAAGGTCATACTATAGTATGTCTCTCAAAAAAGGTCATACTATCGTATGTCGCTCAAAATAGGTCATACTAAAGTATGTCTCTCAAAAAAGGTCATACTATAGTATGTCGCTCAAAAAAGGTCATACTATAGTATGTCGCTCAAAAAAGGTCATACTATAGTATGTGCTTCAAAAAAGGTCATACTATAGTATGTCACTCAAAAAAGGTCATACTAGAGTATGTCACTTAAAAAAGGTCATACTATAAAATGTCGCTCAAAAAAGGTCATACTATCGTATGTCGCTCAAAAAAGGTCATACTATAGTATGTGCTTCAAAAAAGGTCATACTATAGTATGTGCTTCAAAAAAGGTCATACTATAGTATGTGCTTCAAAAAAGGTCATACTATAGTATGTCGCTCAAAAAAGGTCATACTATCGTATGTCACTCAAAAAAGGTCACAGATGCTAACAGGTTAGCACGGATGTTAGCACGGATGCTAACAGGTTAGCACGGATGTTAGCACGGATGCTAAATAGTTAGCACGGATGCTAACAGCTTAGCACGGATGCTAACAGGTTAGCATGGATGTTAGCACAGATGCTAACAGGTTAGCACGGATGTTAGCACGGATGCTAACAGGTTAGCACGGATGTTAGCATGGATGCTAAATAGTTAGCACGGATGCTAACAGCTTAGCACGGATGCTAACAGGTTAGCATGGATGTTAGCACAGATGCCAACAGGTTAGCAAGGATGTTATCACGGATGCTAACAAGTTAGTACGGATGTTAGCAGGGATGCTAACAGGTTAGCACGGATGTTAGCACGGATGCTAACAGGTTAGCACGGATGTTAGCACGGATGCTAACAGGTTAGCACGGATGCTAACAGGTTAGCACGGATGCTAACAGGTTAGCACGGATGTTAGCACGGATGCTAACAAGTTAGCACGGATGTTAGCGCGGATGCTAACAGGTTAGCACGGATGCTAACAGGTTAGCATGGATGTTAGCACGGATGCTAACAGCTTAGCACGGATGCTAACAGGTTAGCATGGATGTTAGCACAGATGCTAACAGGTTAGCAAGGATGTTATCACGAATGCTAACAAGTTAGCACGGATGCTAACAGGTTAGCATGGATGTTAGCACGGATGCTAACAAGTTAGCACGGATGCTAACAGGTTAGCACGGATGTTAGCACGGATGCTAACAAGTTAGCACGGATGGTAATTGTGCTTCAAAAAAGGTCATACTATAGTATGTCGCTCAAAAAAGGTCATACTATCGTATGTCGCTCAAAAAAGGTCATACTATAGTATGTGCTTCAAAAAAGGTCATACTATCGTATGTCGCTCAAAATAGGTCATACTATAGTATGTCTCTCAAAAAAGGTCATACTATAGTATGTCGCTCAAAAAAGGTCATACTATAGTATGTGCTTCAAAAAAGGTCATACTATAGTATGTGCTTCAAAAAAGGTCATACTATAGTATGTGCTTCAAAAAAGGTCATACTATAGTATGTCGCTCAAAAAAGGTCATACTATCGTATGTCGCTCAAAAAAGGTCATACTATTGTATGTCGCTCAAAAAAGGTCATACTATAGTATGTCTCTCAAAAAAGGTCATACTACAGTATGTCTCTCAAAAAAGGTCATACTATCGTATGTCGCTCAAAAAAGGTCATACTATTGTATGTCGCTCAAAAAAGGTCATACTATAGTATGTCTCTCAAAAAAGGTCATACTATAGTATGTGCTTCAAAAAAGGTCATACTATAGTATGTCTCTCAAAAAAGATCATACTATAGTATGTGCTTCAAAATGTCATACTAGAGTATGTCACTTAAAAAAGGTCATACTATAGTATGTCGCTCAAAAAAGGTCATACTATAGTATGTCACTCAAAAAAGGTCATACTAGAGTATGTCACTTAAAAAAATGTCATACTATGGTATGTCGCTCAAAAAAGGTCATACTATAGTATGTGCTTCAAAAAAGGTCATACTATAGTATGTGCTTCAAAAAAGGTCATACTACAGTATGTCTCTCAAAAAAGGTCATACTATAGTATGTCTCTCAGAAAAGGTCATACTATTGTATGTCGCTCAAAAAAGGTCATACTATAGTATGTCTCTCAAAAAAGGTCATACTATAGTATGTGCTTCAAAAAAGGTCATACTATAGTATGTCTCTCAAAAAAGATCATACTATAGTATGTGCTTCAAAATGTCATACTAGAGTATGTCACTTAAAAAAGGTCATACTATAGTATGTCGCTCAAAAAAGGTCATACTATAGTATGTCACTCAAAAAAGGTCATACTAGAGTATGTCACTTAAAAAAATGTCATACTATGGTATGTCGCTCAAAAAAGGTCATACTATAGTATGTGCTTCAAAAAAGGTCATACTATAGTATGTCTCTCAAAAAAGGTCATACTATAGTATGTGCTGCAAAAAAGGTCATACTATAGTATGTCACTCAAAAAAGGTCACAGATGCTAACAGGTTAGCACGGATGTTAGCACGGATGCTAACAGGTTAGCACGGATGTTAGCACGGATGCTAAATAGTTAGCACGGATGCTAACAGGTTAGCACGGATGCTAACAGGTTAGCACGGATGTTAGCACGGATGCTAACAAGTTAGCACGGATGTTAGCGCGGATGCTAACAGGTTAGCACGGATGCTAACAGGTTAGCACAAGTTAGCACGGATGTTAGCGCGGATGCTAACAGGTTAGCACGGATGCTAACAGGTTAGCACGGATGCTAACAAGTTAGCACGGATGTTAGCACGGATGCTAACAGGTTAGCATGGATGTTAGCACGGATGCTAACAGCTTAGCACGGATGCTAACAGGTTAGCATGGATGTTAGCACAGATGCTAACAGGTTAGCAAGGATGTTATCACGAATGCTAACAAGTTAGTACGGATGCTAACAGGTTAGCATGGATGTTAGCACGGATGCTAACAAGTTAGCACGGATGCTAACAGGTTAGCACGGATGTTAGCACGGATGCTAACAAGTTAGCACGGATGGTAATTGTGCTTCAAAAAAGGTCATACTATAGTATGTGCTTCAAAAAAGGTCATACTATAGTATGTCGCTCCAAAAAGGTCATACTATCGTATGTCGCTCAAAAAAGGTCATACTATAGTATGTCTCTCAAAAAAGGTCATACTATAGTATGTGCTTCAAAAAAGGTCATACTATAGTATGTCGCTCAAAAAGGTCATACTATCGTATGTCGCTCAAAAAAGGTCATACTATAGTATGTGCTTCAAAAAAGGTCATACTATCGTATGTCGCTCAAAATAGGTCATACTATAGTATAGTAATAGTTAGCACGGATGCTAACAGCTTAGCACGGATGCTAACAGGTTAGCATGGATGTTAGCACAGATGCTAACAGGTTAGCACGGATGTTAGCACGGATGCTAACAGGTTAGCACGGATGTTAGCATGGATGCTAAATAGTTAGCACGGATGCTAACAGCTTAGCACGGATGCTAACAGGTTAGCATGGATGTTAGCACAGATGCCAACAGGTTAGCAAGGATGTTATCACGGATGCTAACAAGTTAGTACGGATGTTAGCAGGGATGCTAACAGGTTAGCACGGATGTTAGCAGGGATGCTAACAGGTTAGCACGGATGTTAGCACGGATGCTAACAGGTTAGCACGGATGCTAACAGGTTAGCACGGATGCTAACAGCTTAGCACGGATGCTAACAGGTTAGCATGGATGTTAGCACAGATGCCAACAGGTTAGCAAGGATGTTATCACGGATGCTAACAAGTTAGTACGGATGTTAGCACGGATGCTAACAGGTTAGCACGGATGTTAGCACGGATGCTAACAGGTTAGCACGGATGCTAACAGGTTAGCATGGATGTTAGCACGGATGCTAACAGCTTAGCACGGATGCTAACAGGTTAGCATGGATGTTAGCACAGATGCTAACAGGTTAGCAAGGATGTTATCACGGATGCTAACAAGTTAGCACGGATGCTAACAGGTTAGCATGGATGTTAGCACGGATGCTAACAAGTTAGCACGGATGCTAACAGGTTAGCACGGATGTTAGCACGGATGCTAACAAGTTAGCACGGATGGTAATTGTGCTTCAAAAAAGGTCATACTATAGTATGTGCTTCAAAAAAGGTCATACTATAGTATGTCGCTCCAAAAAGGTCATACTATCGTATGTCGCTCAAAAAAGGTCATACTATAGTATGTCTCTCAAAAAAGGTCATACTATAGTATGTGCTTCAAAAAAGGTCATACTATAGTATGTCGCTCAAAAAAGGTCATACTATCGTATGTCGCTCAAAAAAGGTCATACTATAGTATGTGCTTCAAAAAAGGTCATACTATCGTATGTCGCTCAAAATAGGTCATACTATAGTATGTCTCTCAAAAAAGGTCATACTATAGTATGTCGCTCAAAAAAGGTCATACTATAGTATGTCGCTCAAAAAAGGTCATACTATAGTATGTGCTTCAAAAAAGGTCATACTATAGTATGTCACTCAAAAAAGGTCATACTAGAGTATGTCACTTAAAAAAGGTCATACTATAAAATGTCGCTCAAAAAAGGTCATACTATCGTATGTCGCTCAAAAAAGGTCATACTATAGTATGTGCTTCAAAAAAGGTCATACTATAGTATGTGCTTCAAAAAAGGTCATACTATAGTATGTGCTTCAAAAAAGGTCATACTATAGTATGTCGCTCAAAAAAGGTCATACTATCGTATGTCGCTCAAAAAAGGTCATACTATTGTATGTCGCTCAAAAAAGGTCATACTATAGTATGTCTATCAAAAAAGGTCATACTATAGTATGTGCTTCAAAAAAGGTCATACTATAGTATGTCTCTCAAAAAAGATCATACTATAGTATGTGCTTCAAAATGTCATACTAGAGTATGTCACTTAAAAAAGGTCATACTATAGTATGTCGCTCAAAAAAGGTCATACTATAGTATGTCACTCAAAAAAGGTCATACTAGAGTATGTCACTTAAAAAAAGGTCATACTATGGTATGTCGCTCAAAAAAGGTCATACTATAGTATGTGCTTCAAAAAAGGTCATACTATAGTATGTCTCTCAAAAAAGGTCATACTATAGTATGTGCTGCAAAAAAGGTCATACTATAGTATGTCACTCAAAAAAGGTCACAGATGCTAACAGGTTAGCACGGATGTTAGCACGGATGCTAACAGGTTAGCACGGATGTTAGCACGGATGCTAAATAGTTAGCACGGATGCTAACAGCTTAGCACGGATGCTAACAGGTTAGCATGGATGTTAGCACAGATGCCAACAGGTTAGCAAGGATGTTATCACGGATGCTAACAAGTTAGTACGGATGTTAGCACGGATGCTAACAGGTTAGCACGGATGTTAGCACGGATGCTAACAGGTTAGCACGGATGCTAACAGGTTAGCACGGATGCTAACAAGTTAGCACGGATGTTAGCACGGATGCTAACAGGTTAGCACGGATGTTAGCACGGATGCTAACAAGTTAGCACGGATGCTAACAGGTTAGCACGGATGCTAACTGGTTAGCATGGATGTTAGCACGGCTGCTAACAGCTTAGCAAGGATGTTATCACGGATGCTAACAAGTTAGCACGGATGCTAACAGGTTAGCATGGATGTTAGCACGGATGCTAACAAGTTAGCACGGATGCTAACAGGTTAGCACGGATGTTAGCACGGATGCTAACAAGTTAGCACGGATGGTAATTGTGCTTCAAAAAAGGTCATACTATAGTATGTGCTTCAAAAAAGGTCATACTATAGAATGTCGCTCCAAAAAGGTCATACTATCGTATGTCGCTCAAAAAAGGTCATACTATAGTATGTCTCTCAAAAAAGGTCATACTATAGTATGTGCTTCAAAAAAGGTCATACTATAGTATGTCGCTCAAAAAAGGTCATACTATCGTATGTGCTTCAAAAAAGGTCATACTATAGTATGTCGCTCAAAAAAGGTCATACTAGAGTATGTCGCTCAAAAAAGGTCATACTATAGTATGTCGCTCAAAAAAGGTCATACTATCGTATGTCGCTCAAAAAAGGTCATACTATAGTATGTGCTTCAAAAAAGGTCATACTATAGTATGTGCTTCAAAAAAGGTCATACTATAGTATGTGCTGCAAAAAAGGTCATACTATAGTATGTCGCTCAAAAAAGGTCATACTATCGTATGTCGCTCAAAAAACGTCATAATATAGTATGTCGCTCAAAAAAGGTCATACTATAGTATGTGCTTCAAAAATGGTCATACGATAGTATTTGCTGCAGAAAAGGTCATACTATAGTATGTCGCTCAAAAAAGGTCATACTATAGTATGTCGCTCAAAAAAGGTCACAGATGCTAACAGGTTAGCACGGATGTTAGCACGGATGCTAACAAGTTAGCACGGATGTTAGCACGGATGCTAACAGGTTAGCACGGATGCTAACAGGTTAGCACGGATGTTAGCACGGATGCTAACAGGTTAGCACGGATGCTAACAGGTTAGCACGGATTTTAGCACGGATGCTAACAAGTTAGCACGGATGTTAGCACGGATGCTAACAAGTTAGCACGGATGTTAGCACGGATGCTAACAAGTTAGCACGGATGCTAACAGGTTAGCACGGATGCTAACAGGTTAGCACGGATGCTAACAGGTTAGCATGTATGTTAGCACAGATGCTAACAGGTTAGCAAGGATGTTAGCACTGATGCTAACAAGTTAGCACGGATGTTAGCACGGATGCTAACAGGTTAGCACGGATGCTAACAGGTTAGCACGGATGTTAGCACGGATGCTAACAAGTTAGCACGGATGTTAGCACGGATGCTAACAAGTTAGCACGGATGTTAGCACGGATGCTAACAAGTTAGCACGGATGCTAACAGGTTAGCACGGATGCTAACAGGTTAGCATGGATGTTAGCACGGATGCTAACAGCTTAGCACGGATGCTAACAGGTTAGCACGGATGCTAACAGGTTAGCATGGATGTTAGCACAGATGCTAACAGGTTAGCAAGGATGTTAGCACGGATGCTAACAAGTTAGCACGGATGTCTGCCTCCTACTATAAAATGTCGCTCAAAAAAGGTCATACTATCGTATGTCGCTCAAAAAAGGTCATACTATAGTATGTCTCTCAAAAAAGGTCATACTAAAGTATGTGCTTCAAAAAAGGTCATACTATAGTATGTCACTCAAAAAAGGTGATACTATAGTATGTCACTCAAAAAAGGTCATACTATAGTATGTGCTTCAAAAAAGGTCATACTATAGTATGTGCTGCAAAAAAGGTCATACTATAGTATGTCGCTCAAAAAAGGTCATACTATAGTATGTGCTTCAAAAAAGGTCATACTATAGTATGTCACTCAAAAAAGGTGATACTATAGTATGTCACTCAAAAAAGGTCATACTATAGTATGTGCTTCAAAAAAGGTCATACTATAGTATGTCACTCAAAAAAGGTGATACCATAGTATGTCACTCAAAAAAGGTCATACTATAGTATGTCTCTCAAAAAAGGTCATACTATAGTATGTGCTTCAAAAAAGGTCATACTATAGTATGTGCTGCAAAAAAGGTCATACTATAGTATGCCGCTCAAAAAAGGTCATACTATCGTATGTCGCTCAAAAAAGGTCATACTATAGTATGTCGCTCAAAAAAGGTCATACTATAGTATGCGCTCAAAAAAGGTCATACTATAGTATGTCACTCAAAAAACGTCATACTATAGTATGTGCTTCAAAAAAGGTCATACTATCGTATGTCGCTCAAAAAAGGTCATACTATAGTATGTCTCTCAAAAAAGGTCATACTATAGTATGTCGCTATTTCTGTGCAAATGCCAAGCAAGTCAGTGCAAGGGTAAAACGCAGCAGCATCCTCTTCTCTTTTGACACGCAACCAACGCAGCTATCCTGGGACCTGGGACCAGTTTGTTTACAACAGCCACCTGCCTGGCATCCCGCCCTGCTGATAGAAACGTGTGTCGCAGGCTATGACGCAAATCTTCGTTGACAGAAATGTTGAAGTGTAATATTTATTCTACACATTTTTACAGCATTGGAAAACGTTAAGAATGTTTGTGTCATGTTTGTCCTCCTACAGAAACCATATTAAAACAAAAAATATATTTCCCTCCCTCATCTTTTTCAATTTTCAAACATTTTTTAAAAAGCTCCAGGGAGCCACTAGGGTAGCGCTAAAGAGCCGCATGCGGCTCTGGAGCCGCGGGTTGCCGACCACTGTATTATAGTACAAAAAAGGTCATACTATAGTATGTCACTCAAAAAAGGTCATACTATAGTATGTGCTTCAAAAAAGGTCATACTAGAGTATGTCACTTAAAAAAGGTCATACTATAGTATGTCGCTCAAAAAAAGGTCATACTATAGTATGTCACTCAAAAAAGGTCATACTATAGTATGTCACTCAAAAAAGGTCATACTATAGTATGTCGCTCAAAAAAGGTCATACTATAGTATGTCGCTCAAAAAAGGTCATACTATAGTATGTGCTGCAAAAAAGGTCATACTATAGTATGTCACTCAAAAAAGGTCACAGATGCTAACAGGTTAGCACGGATGTTAGCACGGATGCTAACAGGTTAGCACGGATGTTAGCACGGATGCTAAATAGTTAGCACGGATGCTAACAGGTTAGCACGGATGCTAACAGGTTAGCACGGATGTTAGCACGGATGCTAACAAGTTAGCACGGATGTTAGCGCGGATGCTAACAGGTTAGCACGGATGCTAACAGGTTAGCACGGATGCTAACAAGTTAGCACGGATGTTAGCACTGATGCTACCAAGTTAGCACGGATGCTAACAGGTTAGCACGGATGTTAGCACGGATGCTAACAAGTTAGCACGGATGTTAGCACGGATGCTAACAAGTTAGCACGGATGCTAACAAGTTAGCACGGATGCTAACAGGTTAGCACGGATGCTAACAGGTTAGCATGGATGTTAGCACGGATGCTAACAGCTTAGCACGGATGCTAACAGGTTAGCATGGATGTTAGCACAGATGCTAACAGGTTAGCAAGGATGTTATCACGGATGCTAACAAGTTAGCACGGATGCTAACAGGTTAGCACGGATGTTAGCACGGATGCTAACAAGTTAGCACGGATGGTAATTGTGCTTCAAAAAAGGTCATACTATAGTATGTGCTTCAAAAAAGGTCATACTATAGTATGTCGCTCCAAAAAGGTCATACTATCGTATGTCTCTCAAAAAAGGTCATACGATCACGGATCACGATCGCGTATACAAGTGGCTGAAATGGGCTTCCTCCGCAGAGTGGCCGGGCGCACCCTTAGGGATAGGGTGAGGAGCTCGGTCACACGGGAGGAGCTCGGAGTAGAGCCGCTGCTCCTACACATTGAGAGGAACCAGCTGAGGTGGCTCGGGCATCTGCTCAGGATGCCTCCTGGACGCCTCCCTAGGGAGGTGTTCTGGGCATGTCCCACCGGGAGGAGGCCCCGGGGAAGACCCAGGACACGCTGGAGGGACTATGTCTCTCGGCTGGCCTGGGAACGCCTTGGGGTCCCACCGGAGGAGCTGGAGGACGTGTCCGGGGTGAGGGAAGTCTGGGAGTCCCTGCTTAGACTGCTGCCCCCGCGACCCGGCCTCGGATAAGCGGAAGACAATGGATGGATGGATGGATGGATGGACTATAGTATGTGCTTCAAAAAAGGTCATACTATAGTATGTCGCTCAAAAAAGGTCATACTATCGTATGTCTCTCAAAAAAGGTCATACTATAGTATGTCTCTCAAAAAAGGTCATACTATAGTATGTCGCTCAAAAAAGGTCATACTATAGTATGTGCTTCAAAAAAGGTCATACTATCGTATGTCGCTCAAAATAGGTCATACTATCGTGTGTCTCTCAAAAAAGGTCATACTATAGTATGTCTCTCAAAAAAGGTCATACTATAGTATGTCGCTCAAAAAAGGTCATACTATAGTATGTCGCTCAAAAAAGGTCATACTATTGTATGTGCTTCAAAAAAGGTCATACTATAGTATGTCACTCAAAAAAGGTCATACTAGAGTATGTCACTTAAAAAAGGTCATACTATAAAATGTCGCTCAAAAAAGGTCATACTATCGTATGTCGCTCAAAAAAGGTCATACTATAGTATGTGCTTCAAAAAAGGTCATACTATAGTATGTCGCTCAAAAAAGGTCATACTATCGTATGTCGCTCAAAAAAGGTCATACTAATGTATGTCGCTCAAAAAAGGTCATACTATAGTATGTCTCTCAAAAAAGGTCATACTATAGTATGTCTCTCAAAAAAGATCATACTATAGTATGTGCTTCAAAAAAGGTCATACTATAGTATGTGCTTCAAAAAAGGTCATACTATAGTATGTCGCTCCAAAAAGGTCATACTATAGTATGTCGCTCAAAAAAGGTCATACTATAGTATGTCGCTCAAAAAAGGTCATACTATAGTATGTGCTTCAAAAAAGGTCATACGATAGTATGTGCTGCAGAATAGGTCACAGATGCTAACAGGTTAGCACGGATGTTAGCACGGATGCTAACAAGTTAGCATGGATGTTAGCACGGATGCTAACAGCTTAGCACGGATGCTAACAGGTTAGCATGGATGTTAGCACAGATGCTAACAGGTTAGCAAGGATGTTATCACGGATGCTAACAGGTTAGCACGGATGTTAGCACGGATGCTAACAGTTAGCACGGATGCTAACAGTTAGCACGGATGCTAACAAGTTAGCACGGATGCTAACAGGTTAGCACGGATGTTAGCACGGATGCTAACAAGTTAGCACGGATGCTAACAGGTTAGCACGGATGTTAGCACGGATGCTAACTTGTTAGCACGGATGCTAACAGGTTAGCACGGATGTTAGCACGGATGCTAACAAGTTAGCACGGAGGACGGCTTCAAAAAAGGTCATACTATAGTATGTGCTTCAAAAAAGGTCATAATATAGTATGTCGCTCAAAAAAGGTCATACTATAGTATGTGCTTCAAAAATGGTCATACGATAGTATTTGCTGCAGAAAAGGTCATACTATAGTATGTCGCTCAAAAAAGGTCATACTATAGTATGTCGCTCAAAAAAGGTCACAGATGCTAACAGGTTAGCACGGATGTTAGCACGGATGCTAACAAGTTAGCAAGGATGTTAGCACGGATGCTAACAGGTTAGCACGGATGCTAACAGGTTAGCACGGATGTTAGCACTGATGCTAACAAGTTAGCACGGATGTTAGCACGGATGCTAACAGGTTAGCACGGATGCTAACAGGTTAGCACGGATGTTAGCACGGATGCTAACAAGTTAGCACGGATGTTAGCACGGATGCTAACAAGTTAGCACGGATGTTAGCACGGATGCTAACAAGTTAGCACGGATGCTAACAGGTTAGCACGGATGCTAACAGGTTAGCATGGATGTTAGCACGGATGCTAACAGCTTAGCACGGATGCTAACAGGTTAGCACGGATGCTAACAGGTTAGCATGTATGTTAGCACAGATGCTAACAGGTTAGCAAGGATGTTAGCACGGATGCTAACAAGTTAGCACGGATGTCTGCCTCCTACTATAAAATGTCGCTCAAAAAAGGTCATACTATAGTATGTCGCTCAAAAAAGGTCATACTATAGTATGTGCTTCAAAAAAGGTCATACTATAGTATGTCACTCAAAAAAGGTCATACTAGAGTATGTCACTTAAAAAAGGTCATACTTTAGTATGTCGCTCAAAAAAGGTCATACTATAGTATGTCACTCAAAAAAGGTCATACTATAGTATGTCACTCGAAAAAGGTCATACTATAGTATGTCACTCAAAAAAGGTCATACTATAGTATGTGCTTCAAAAAAGGTCATACTATAGTATGTCGCTCAAAAAAGGTCATACTATAGTATGTCACTCAAAAAAGGTCATACTATAGTATGTCACTCAAACAAGGTCATACTATAGTATGTCGCTCAAAAAAGGTCATACTATAGTATGTGCTTCAAAAAAGGTCATACTATAGTATGTCTCTCAAAAAAGGTCATACTATAGTACGTCTCTCAAAAAAGATCATACTATAGTATGTGCTTCAAAAAAGGTCATACTATAGTATGTGCTTCAAAAAAGGTCATACTATAGTATGTCGCTCAAAAAAGGTCATACTATAGTATGTGCTTCAAAAAAGGTCATACTATAGTATGTGCTGCAAAAAAGGTCATACTATAGTATGTGCTTCAAAAAAGGTCATACTATAGTATGTCGCTCAAAAAAGGTCATACTATAGTATGTCGCTCAAAAAAGGTCATACTATCGTATGTCGCTCAAAAAAGGTCATACTATAGGTCATACTATAGTATGTCGCTCAAAAAAGGTCATACAATAGTATGTTCTTTCAAAAAAGTTCACAGATGCTAACAGGTTAGCATGAATGTTAGCACGGATGCTAACTAGTTAGCACGGATGCTAACTAGTTAGCACGGATGCTAACTAGTTAGCACGGATGCTAACAGGTTAGCACGGATGTTAGCACGGATGCTAACAGGTTAGCACGGATGTTAGCACGGATGTTAGCACGGATGTTAGCACGGATGCTAACAAGTTAGCACGGATGTTAACAGGTTAGCACGGATGTTAACAGGTTAGCACGGATGTTAGCACGGATGCTAACATGTTAGCACGGATGCTAACAAGTTAGTACGGATGTTAACAGGTTAGCACGGATGTTAACAGGTTAGCACGGATGTTAGCACGGATGCTAACATGTTAGCACGGATGCTAACAAGTTAGTACGGATGTTAGCACGGATGCTAACAGGTTAGCACGGATGCTAACAGGTTAGCACGGATGTTAGCACGGATGCTAACAAGTTAGCACGGATGTCTGCACGGATGCTAACAGGTTAGCACCTTACCTGATAAGTGGTTAAAACAAGCACGCTGACTATTATTGGTAATTGTGCTTCAAAAAAGGTCATACTATAGTATTTCACTCAAAAAAGGTCATACTATAGTATGTCACTCAAAAAAGGTCATACTATAGTATGTGCTTCAAAAAAGGCCATACTATAGTATGTCGCTCAAAAAAGGTCATACTATAGTATGTCACTCAAAAAAGGTCATACTATAGTATGTCACTCAAAAAAGGTCATACTATAGTATGTCACTCAAAAAAGGTCATACTATAGTATGTGCTTCAAAAAAGGTCATACTAGAGTATGTGCTTCAAAAAAAAGGTCATACTATAGTATGTCTCTCAAAAAAGGTCATACTATAGTATGTCGCTCAAAAAAGGTCATACTATAGTATGTCGCTCAAAAAAGGTCATACTATCGTATGTCGCTCAAAAAAGGTCATACTATAGTATGTCTCTCAAAAAAGGTCTTACTATAGTATGTGCTTCAAAAAAGGTCATACTATAGTATGTGCTTCAAAAAAGGTCACAGATGCTAACAGGTTAGCACGGATGTTAGCACGGATGCTAACTAGTTAGCACGGATGCTAACAGGTTAGCACGGATGTTAGCACGGATGCTAACAGGTTGGCACGGATGACTTAAAAAAAGGTCATACTATAGTATGTCGCTCAAAAAAGGTCATACTATAGTATGTGCTTCAAAAAAGGTCATACTATAGTATGTCTCTCAAAAAAGGTCATACTATAGTATGTCGCTCAAAAAAGGTCATACTATATTATGTCACTCAAAAAAGGTCATACTATAGTATGTGCTTCAAAAAAGGTCATACTATAGTATGTCACTCAAAAAAGGTCATACTATAGTATGTCTCTCAAAAAAGGTCATACTATAGTATGTGCTTCAAAAAAGGTCATACTATCGTATGTCGCTCAAAAAAGGTCATACTATAGTATGTCGCTCAAAAAAGGTCATACTATCGTATGTCGCTCAAAAAAGGTCATACTATAGTATGTGCTTCAAAAAAGGTCATACTATAGTATGTTCTTTCAAAAAAGTTCACAGATGCTAACAGGTTAGCATGAATGTTAGCACGGATGCTAACTAGTTAGCACGGATGCTAACTAGTTAGCACGGATGCTAACAGGTTAGCACGGATGTTAGCACGGATGCTAACAGGTTAGCACGGATGTTAGCACGGATGCTAACAAGTTAGCACGGATGTTAGCACGGATGCTAACAAGTTAGCACGGATGTTAACAGGTTAGCACGGATGTTAACAGGTTAGCACGGATGTTAGCACGGATGCTAACATGTTAGCACGGATGCTAACAAATTAGTACGGATGTTAGCACGGATGCTAACAGGTTAGCACGGATGTTAGCACGGATGCTAACAAGTTAGCACGGATGTTAGCACGGATGCTAACAGGTTAGAACCTTACCTGATAAGTGGTTAAAACAAACACGCTGACTATTATTGGTAATTGTGCTTCAAAAAAGGTCATACTATAGTATGTGCTTCAAAAAAGGTCATACTATAGTAAGTCGCTCCAAAAAGGTCATACTATAGTATGTCGCTCAAAAAAGGTCATACTATCGTATGTCGCTCAAAAAAGGTCATACTATCGTATGTCGCTCAACAAAGGTCATACTATAGTATGTCACTCAAAAAAGGTCATACTATAGTATGTCACTCAAAAAAGGTCATACTATAGTATGTGCTTCAAAAAAGGTCATACTATAGTATGTCTCTCAAAAAAGGTCATACTATAGTATGTGCTTCAAAAAAGGTCATACTATAGTACGTCTCTCAAAAAAGATCATACTATAGTATGTGCTTCAAAAAAGGTCATACTATAGTATGTGCTTCAAAAAAGGTCATACTATAGCAGGGGTACTCAAATAGAAATGATGATGGGCCACTTTTTATTTTTCCATTGACTCAACGGGCCATTTATTGACAATGTGTATGATGGATACCATAACAATGAAACATTTATTTTGAACTTTCCTTTTCATTGAAAACAATAATATAAGGGCCTTCATAAAATAAAAGCATACTTTCCATTTTGGCAGATAACTAAATAAAATAAATAAAACAAATAAATAATAGAAAACATTACCCTGTTACACACTGATGTGTGTGTTCATTTGTGAGTCGGCTGCGGTACTGGTTTTTGACAATGTTCATGGTGGAGAATGCAGATTCACACCTGTACGTTGACCCAAACATGGTCAGGATGTGAATAGCCAGCCTCTTCAGCAGAGGGAAATTGGCTGCAGTTACCAGGTTTGACCAGAAGGTGATGACGTCACACTGAGCCTCCTTGAGTGCAACGTTCTCTTGCAGGTCAATGAGCTCAATTTGCAGAGCAGCAGCTGGGATGTAAGGGAAGATTTGATGTGCTTCTGAGGAGAATCCTCTCACATCATTCACCAGGAATGGGTTACTAATGCAAAGAAGCATTTTCTCTCCCAGAATGAAATCATCAAAGCGTTTTTGGAAATTTGCAATAAGTTTCTCCAGAAATGGCATGTGCTTTTGGTGAGCTCCTTTTTCTTTGGTCTGCTCCAAAAGTCTGGGAAAATGGAGCAATTCCTCCTGTAAACAACAAAGAAAAATAACAATTAGGCCTACCATTTTCATCTCAAATTATTGTTATCATTATTATATTATTATTATTATTAGTAGTAGTAGTAGTAGTAGTAGTAGTATTAGTAGTGGTAGTAGTAGAATTGTCATTGTTGTTGTTATTATTATTATTATTATTATTATTATTATTATTTCAAAGGACATTACAAAAAAAATAACAATGTGTGGTAGACAATGTGACAACAGCATACCTGTAAGTCACTCTTAAAGACCTGTAGTTTCCTCTGGAATGCCCGCACTGCTGACATCAGCTCGCACACCGTGTTGCCCTTCCCTTGGAGCTTCAGGTTCAGGTCATTCATGTGGGATGTCATGTCAGTCAGAAATGCCACTGCCTCCATCATTTCTGGATTTTGCAGGAAATCCATGAACAGTTTTGCTTTGGCACTTTTTTGTTGTGACAAAAATAGTTGTAGTTCATTCCTGATGGCCCAAAAGCGTTCCAGGACCTTGCCCTTGCTCAGCCATCTGATGTTGTTGTGTAGAAGCAAGTCGTCAAATTCAGCATTGACCTCCGTAAGGAATAACTTCAACAAGCGATGCTGCAGTGCAGATGATGCTCTCAAGAAATTAGCCAGCTTCATCATTGTGTTCATGATTTCAGCATAGATTTCTCCCAGACTTGCACACAGGATGGACTGGTGAATTATGCAGTGGTACGATATGAGTTGAGGGTGAAGCAGCTTCAGTCGCTGAACTAGTCCCTTCTCTCTGCCCATCATAGATGGTGCCCCATCAGTAGCCACTGACACAATTTTCTTCACATCAATTTCTTTTTCATTCAGAACTCCCATTACGGCATTGTAAATGTCTTCCCCCCTCGTCTGTCCGCACAGGTCTGCCATGCCCAGCACATCTTCAATAAACTCCCCTTTTGACTCGTCAAAGTACCTCACAAACACAATCAATTGCGTGACATCGGTGGCATCAGTGGATTCATCCACAGCTATGGAAATGCACTCTGTTTTTTTAATCCCATCACTCAACTGTCCTGCTACGTCACTAGCCAGCATTTCTGTGCGCCTGCATGCTGAGGAGTCGGAGAGTGGGATTTGGTTGATTAGGGCTTTCATCTCTTCTTTTTCTTTCCCTTCCAAGAGCGTGTCCATCACGTCAACCATGCACTCTTTAACCATCTCCGCGTCCTTGAATGGTTTCCCGTGCTTTGCTAAGCGCCACGCTACTCTAAAAGAGCATTCGGTTGCCTTTTGCTGTTTAGTCAACGAATTGTGGATTATTCTGCTGGATGTTTGATATGACGACATTAGGGAATTTAATTTAGTTGTTCTAATCGTGGAATTTTGCGGAAATGTTTCTTCGAAGTGCTTGTGTTTTGATTCATAATGCCGTTTAACATTGCACATTTTCACTGCCGCGACACTTTCTTGGCAAATCAAACACAAAGGTCGCGTGCTGGATGGTGGGAGAAAGAAGGCAAACCTCTCTGTCCATTCTGGGTGGAACTGGCGGTTCTCGCTGTCTACTTTTCTTTTTGGCGCAACCTTTGAACAAGCCATTGTGGCTGTGGCTCCGTAAAACGTGTCTGTCTAGTTTGCGAGTGTGGTGAGGGCTTGCTTGCTATTTGTTTATTATTGCCATGGAGCCAGTCCTCACATCTCGTTGCAACGTTGCAACGCGTTTCAAAATAAGAGCGCCTAGCGCATTTTTTTTTTTTAATTAAAAATAAAAAATAATAAATCCGAACGGCTCACGGGCCATAAATAGACCCCCCGTGGGCCTAAGATGGCCCGAGGGCCGCCATTTGAGTATGGGGGTACTATAGTATGTCGCTCAAAAAAGGTCATACTATAGTATGTGCTTCAAAAAAGGTCATACTATAGTATGTGCTGCAAAAAAGGTCATACTATAGTATGTCGCTCAAAAAAGGTCATACTATATTATGTCACTCAAAAAAGGTCATACTATAGTATGTGCTTCAAAAAAGGTCATACTATATTATGTCACTCAAAAAAGGTCATACTATAGTATGTGCTTCAAAAAAGGTCATACTATAGTATGTCACTCAAAAAACGTCATACTATAGTATGTGCTTCAAAAAAGGTCATACTATAGTATGTCGCTCAAAAAAGGTCATACTATAGTATGTCGCTCAAAAAAGGTCATACTATCGTATGTCCCTCAAATAAGGTCACAGATGCTAACAGGTTAGCACGGATGTTAGCACGGATGCTAATAGTTAGCACGGATGCTAACAGGTTAGCACGGATGTTAGCACGGATGCTAACAGGTTAGCACGGATGTTAGCACGGATGCTAACAGGTTAGCACGGATGTTAGCACGGATGCTAACAGGTTAGCACGGATGCTAACAAGTTAGCACGGATGTTAGCACGGATTCTAACAGGTTAGCACGGATGCTAACAAGTTAGCATGGATGTTTGCACGGATAATAACAGGTTAGCACGGATGTTAGCACGGATTCTAACAAGTTAGCACGGATGTTTGCACAGATAATAACAGGTTAGCACGGATGTTAGCACGGATGCTAACAGCTTAGCACGGATGTTAGCACAGATGCTAACAGGTTAGCAAGGATGTTATCACGGATGCTAACAAGTTAGCACGGATGTTAGCACGGATGCTAACAGGTTAGCACCTTACCTGATAAATGGTTAAAACAAACACGCTGACTATTATTGGTAATTGTGCTTCAAAAAAGGTCATACTATAGTATGTCGCTCAAAAAAGGTCATACTATAGTATGTCGCTCAAAAAAGGTCATACTATAGTATGTCGCTCAAAAAAGGTCATACTATAGTATGTCACTCAAAAAAGGTCATACTATAGTATGTGCTTTAAAAAAGGTCATACTATAGTATGTCACTCAAAAAAGGTCATACTAGAGTATGTCACTCAAAAAAGGTCATACTATAGTATGTCGCTCAAAAAAGGTCATACTAGAGTATGTCACTTTAAAAAAGGTCATACTATGGTATGTCGCTCAAAAAAGGTCATACTATAGTATGTCGCTCAAAAAAGGTCATACTATAGTATGTCGCTCAAAAAAAGTCATACTATAGTACGTCACTCAAAAAAGGTCATACTATAGTATGTGCTTCAAAAAAGGTCATAATATAGTATGTCACTCAAAAAAGGTCATACTAGAGTATGTCACTTTAAAAAAGGTCATACTATGGTATGTCGCTCAAAAAAGGTCATACTATAGTATGTGCTTCAAAAAAGGTCATACTATAGTATGTCGCTCAAAAAAGGTCATACTATAGTATGTCGTTTAAAAAAGGTCATACTATCGTATGTCGCTCAAAAAAGGTCATACTATAGTATGTCACTCAAAAAATGCATACTATAGTATGTGCTTCAAAAAAGGTCATACTATAGTATGTCGCTCAAAAAAGGTCATACTATAGTATGTCGCTCAAAAAAGGTCATACTATCGTATGTCCCTCAAATAAGGTCACAGATGCTAACAGGTTAGCACGGATGTTAGCACGGATGCTAATAGTTAGCACGGATACTAACAGGTTAGCACGGATGTTAGCACGGATGCTAACAGGTTAGCACGGATGTTAGCACGGATGCTAACAGGTTAGCACGGATGCTAACAAGTTAGCATGGATGTTAGCACGGATTCTAACAGGTTAGCACGGATGCTAACAAGTTAGCATGGATGTTTGCACGGATAATAACAGGTTAGCACGGATGTTAGCACGGATTCTAACAGGTTAGCACGGATGCTAACAAGTTAGCACGGATGTTTGCACAGATAATAACAGGTTAGCACGGATGTTAGCACGGATGCTAACAGGTTAGCACGGATGCTAACAAGTTAGCATGGATGCTAACAAGTTAGCACGGATGCTAACAAGTTAGAACGGATGTTAGCACGGATTCTAACAGGTTAGCACGGATGCTAACAAGTTAGCACGGATGTTTGCACAGATAATAACAGGTTAGCACGGATGTTAGCACGGATGCTAACAAGTTAGCACGGATGTTAGCACGAATGCTAATAAGTTAGCATGGATGTTTGCACGGATGCTAACAGGTTAGCATGGATGTTAGCACGGATTCTAACAGGTTAGCACGGATGCTAACAAGTTAGCATGGATGTTTGCACGGATAATAACAGGTTAGCACGGATGTTAGCACGGATTCTAACAAGTTAGCACGAATGTTTGCACAGATAATAACAGGTTAGCACGGATGTTAGCACGGATGCTAACAGCTTAGCACGTATGTTTGCACGGATGCTAACAGCTTAGCACGGATGTTAGCACAGATGCTAACAGGTTAGCAGGGATGTTATCACGGATGCTAACAAGTTAGCATGGATGTTAGCACGGATGCTAACAGGTTAGCACCTTACCTGATAAGTGGTTAAAACAAACACGCTGACTATTATTGGTAATTGTGCTTCAAAAAAGGTCATACTATAGTATGTCGCTCCAAAAAGGTCATACTATAGTATGTCGCTCTAAAAAGGTCATACTATAGTATGTCGCACAAAAAAGGTCATACTATAGTATGTCTCTCAAAAAAGGTCATACTATAGTATGTGCTTCAAAAAAGGTCATACTATAGTATGTGCTTCAAAAAAGGTCATACCATAGTATGTCGCTCCAAAAAAGGTCATACTATAGTATGTCGCTCAAAAAAGGTCATACTATAGTATGTCGCTCAAAAAAGGTCATAATATAGTATGTCGCTCAAAAAAGGTCATAATATAGTATGTCGCTCAATAAAGGTCATACTATAGTATGTTCTTTCAAAAAAGGTCACAGATGCTAACAGGTTAGCACGGATGTTAGCACGGATACTAACTAGTTAGCACAGATGTTAGCACGGATGCTAACAGGTTAGCATGGATGTTTGCACGGATGCTAACAGCTTAGCACGGATGTTTGCACGGATGCTAACAGCTTAGCACGGATGTTAGCACAGATGCTAACAGGTTAGCAGGGATGTTATCACGGATGCTAACAAGTTAGCATGGATGTTAGCACGGATGCTAACAGGTTAGCACCTTACCTGATAAGTGGTTAAAACAAACACGCTGACTATTATTGGTAATTGTGCTTCAAAAAAGGTCATACTATAGTATGTGCTTCAAAAAAGGTCATACTATAGTATGTGCTGCAAAAAAGGTCATACCATATTATGTCATTAAAAAAAGGTCATACTATAGTATGTGCTTCAAAAAAGGTCATACTATAGTATGTGCTGCAAAAAAGGTCATACCATATTATGTCATTAAAAAAAGGTCATACTATAGTATGTGCTTCAAAAAAGGTCATACTAGAGTATGTCACTTAAAAAAAGGTCATACTATTGTATGTCGCTCAAAAAAGGTCATACTATAGTATGTCACTCAAAAAAGGTCACAGATGCTAACAGGTTAGCACGGATGTTAGCACGGATGCTAACTAGTTAGCACGGATGTTAGCACGGATGCTAACTAGTTAGCACGGATGTTAGCACGGATGCTAACTAGTTAGCACGGATGCTAACAGGTTAGCACGGATGTTAGCACGGATGCTAACAGGTTAGCACGGATGTTAGCATGGATGCTAACAGGTTAGCACGGATGTTAGCACGGATGCTAACATGTTAGCACGGATGCTAACAGGTTAGCACGGATGCTAACAAGTTAGCACGGATGTACACATACTATAGTATGTGCTTCAAAAAAGGTCATATTATAGTATGTCACTCAAAAAAGGTCATATTATAGTATGTCACTCAAAAAAGGTCATACTATAGTATGTCGCTCAAAAAAGGTCATACTATAGTATGTCGCTCAAAAAAGGTCATACTATAGTATGTCACTCAAAAAAGGTCATACTATAGTATGTTGCTCAAAAAAAGTCATACTATAGTACGTCACTCAAAAAAGGTCATACTATAGTATGTCACTCAAAAAAGGTCATACTATAGTATGTGCTTCAAAAAAGGTCATACTATAGTATGTCGCTCAAAAAAGGTCATACTATAGTATGTGCTTCAAAAAAGGTCATACTATAGTATGTCGCTCAAAAAAGGTCATACTATAGTATGTCGTTTAAAAAAGGTCATACTATCGTATGTCGCTCAAAAAAGGTCACGGATACTAACAGGTTAGCACAGATGTTAGCACGGATGCTAACAGGTTAGCACGGATGTTAGCACGGATGCTAACAAGTTAGCAAGGATGTTAGCACGGATACTAACAGGTTAGCACAGATGTTAGCACGGATGCTAACAAGTTAGCAAGGATGTTAGCACGGATACTAACAGGTTAGCACAGATGTTAGCACGGATGCTAACAGGTTAGCACGGATGTTAGCACGGATGCTAACAAGTTAGCACGGATGTTAGCACGGATGCTAGCAGGTTAGCACAGATGTTAGCACGGATGCTAACAAGTTAGCAAGGATGTTAGCACGGATACTAACAGGTTAGCACAGATGTTAGCACGGATGCTAACAGGTTAGCACGGATGTTAGCACGGATGCTAACAAGTTAGCACGGATGTTAGCACGGATGCTAGCACGGATGCTAACAGGTTAGCACGGATGTTAGCACGGATGCTAACAGGTTAGCACGGATGCTAACAAGTTAGAACGGATGTTAGCACGGATTCTAACAGGTGAGCACGGATGCTAACAAGTTAGCATGGATGTTTGCACGGATAATAACAGGTTAGCACGGATGTTAGCACGGATTCTAACAAGTTAGCACGGATGTTTGCACAGATAATAACAGGTTAGCACGGATGTTAGCACGGATGCTAATAAGTTAGCACGGATGTTAGCACGAATGCTAACAGGTTAGCATGGATGTTTGCACGGATGCTAACAGGTTAGCACGGATGCTAACAAGTTAGCACGGATGTTAGCACGAATGCTAACAGGTTAGCATGGATGTTAGCACGGATTCTAACAGGTTAGCACGGATGCTAACAAGTTAGCATGGATGTTTGCACGGATAATAACAGGTTAGCACGGATGTTAGCACGGATTCTAACAAGTTAGCACGGATGTTTGCACAGATAATAACAGGTTAGCACGGATGTTAGCACGGATGCTAACAGCTTAGCACGGATGTTTGCACGGATGCTAACAGCTTAGCACGGATGTTAGCACAGATGCTAACAGGTTAGCAGGGATGTTATCACGGATGCTAACAAGTTAGCATGGATGTTAGCACGGATGCTAACAGGTTAGCACCTTACCTGATAAGTGGTTAAAACAAACACGCTGACTATTATTGGTAATTGTGCTTCAAAAAAGGTCATACTATAGTATGTGCTTCAAAAAAGGTCATACTATAGTATGTCGCTCAAAAAAGGTCATACTATAGTATGTCGCTCAAAAAAGGTCATACTATCGTATGTCGCTCAAAATAGGTCATACTATAGTATGTTGCTCAAAAAAAGTCATACTATAGTACGTCACTCAAAAAAGGTCATACTATAGTATGTCACTCAAAAAAGGTCATACTATAGTATGTGCTTCAAAAAAGGTCATACTATAGTATGTCGCTCAAAAAAGGTCATACTATAGTATGTGCTTCAAAAAAGGTCATACTATAGTATGTCGCTCAAAAAAGGTCATACTATAGTATGTCGTTTAAAAAAGGTCATACTATCGTATGTCGCTCAAAAAAGGTCACGGATACTAACAGGTTAGCACAGATGTTAGCACGGATGCTAACAGGTTAGCACGGATGTTAGCACGGATGCTAACAAGTTAGCAAGGATGTTAGCACGGATACTAACAGGTTAGCACAGATGTTAGCACGGATGCTAACAAGTTAGCAAGGATGTTAGCACGGATACTAACAGGTTAGCACAGATGTTAGCACGGATGCTAACAGGTTAGCACGGATGTTAGCACGGATGCTAACAAGTTAGCACGGATGTTAGCACGGATGCTAGCAGGTTAGCACAGATGTTAGCACGGATGCTAACAAGTTAGCAAGGATGTTAGCACGGATACTAACAGGTTAGCACAGATTTTAGCACGGATGCTAACAGGTTAGCACGGATGTTAGCACGGATGCTAACAAGTTAGCACGGATGTTAGCACGGATGCTAGCACGGATGCTAACAGGTTAGCACGGATGTTAGCACGGATGCTAACAGGTTAGCACGGATGCTAACAAGTTAGCATGGATGTTTGCACGGATAATAACAGGTTAGCACGGATGTTAGCACGGATTCTAACAAGTTAGCACGGATGTTTGCACAGATAATAACAGGTTAGCACGGATGTTAGCACGGATGCTAACAGCTTAGCACGGATGTTTGCACGGATGCTAACAGCTTAGCACGGATGTTAGCACAGATGCTAACAGGTTAGCAGGGATGTTATCACGGATGCTAACAAGTTAGCATGGATGTTAGCACGGATGCTAACAGGTTAGCACCTTACCTGATAAGTGGTTAAAACAAACACGCTGACTATTATTGGTAATTGTGCTTCAAAAAAGGTCATACTATAGTATGTGCTTCAAAAAAGGTCATACTATAGTATGTCGCTCAAAAAAGGTCATACTATAGTATGTCGCTCAAAAAAGGTCATACTATCGTATGTCGCTCAAAATAGGTCATACTATAGTATGTCTCTCAAAAAAGGTCATACTATAGTATGTGCTTCAAAAAACGTCATACTATAGTATGTCGCTCAAAAAAGGTCATACTATAGTATGTCACTCAAAAAAGGTCATACTATAGTATGTCGCTCAAAAAAGGTCATACTATAGTATGTGCTTCAAAAAAGGTCATACTATAGTATGTCACTCAAAAAAGGTCATACTATAGTATGTCGCTCAAAAAAGGTCATACTATCGTATGTTGCTCAAAAAAGGTCACGGATACTAACAGGTTAGCACAGATGTTAGCACGGATGCTAACAGGTTAGCACGGATGTTAGCACGGATGCTAACAAGTTAGCAAGGATGTTAGCACGGATACTAACAGGTTAGCACAGATGTTAGCACGGATGCTAACAGGTTAGCACGGATGTTAGCGCGGATGCTAACAGGTTAGCACGGATGCTAACAAGTTAGCACGGATGCTAACAGGTTAGCACGGATGTTAGCACGGATGCTAACAAGTTAGCACGGATGTTAGCACGGATGCTAACAGGTTAGCACGGATGTTTGCACGGATGCTAACAGGTTAGCACGGATGCTAACAGGTTAGCACGGATGTTAGCACGGATGCTAACAAGTTAGCACGGATGTTAGCACGGATGCTAACAAGTTAGCACGGATGTTAGCACGGATGCTAACAAGTTAGCACGGATGGTAATTGTGCTTCAAAAAAGGTCATACTATAGTATGTCGCTCCAAAAAGGTCATACTATTGTATGTCGCTCCAAAAAGGTCATACTATCGTATGTCGCTCAAAAAAGGTCATACTATAGTATGTCTCTCAAAAAAGGTCATACTATAGTATGTGCTTCAAAAAAGGTCATACTATAGTATGTCGCTCAAAAAAGGTCATACTATCGTATGTCGCTCAAAAAAGGTCATACTATAGTATGTGCTTCAAAAAAGGTCATACTATCGTATGTCGCTCAAAATAGGTCATACTATAGTATGTCTCTCAAAAAAGGTCATACTATAGTATGTCGCTCAAAAAAGGTCATACTATAGTATGTGCTTCAAAAAAGGTCATACTAGAGTATGTCACTCAAAAAAGGTCATACTAGAGTATGTCACTTAAAAAAGGTCATACTATAAAATGTCGCTCAAAAAAGGTCATACTATCGTATGTCGCTCAAAAAAGGTCATACTATAGTATGTGCTTCAAAAAAGGTCATACTATAGTATGTGCTTCAAAAAAGGTCATACTATAGAATGTGCTTCAAAAAAGGTCATACTATAGTATGTCGCTCAAAAAAGGTCATACTATAGTATGTCGCTCAAAAAAGGTCATACTATAGTAGGTGCTTCAAAAAAGGTCATACTATAGTATGTCGCTCAAAAAAGGTCATACTATTGTATGTCGCTCAAAAAAGGTCATACTATAGTATGTGCTTCAAAAAAGGTGATACTATAGTATGTCTCTCAAAAAAGATCATACTATAGTATGTGCTTCAAAAAAGGTCATACTAGAGTATGTCACTTAAAAAAGGTCATACTATAGTATGTCGCTCCAAAAAGGTCATACTATCGTATGTCGCTCAAAAAAGGTCATACTATAGTATGTCTCTCAAAAAAGGTCATACTATAGTATGTCGCTCAAAAAAGGTCATACTATAGTATGTCGCTCAAAAAAGGTCATACTATAGTAGGTGCTTCAAAAAAGGTCATACTATAGTATGTCGCTCAAAAAAGGTCATACTATCGTATGTCGCTCAAAAAAGGTCATACTATTGTATGTCGCTCAAAAAAGGTCATACTATAGTATGTGCTTCAAAAAAGGTCATACTATAGTATGTCTCTCAAAAAAGATCATACTATAGTATGTGCTTCAAAAAAGGTCATACTAGAGTATGTCACTTAAAAAAGGTCATACTATAGTATGTCGCTCAAAAAAGGTCATACTATAGTATGTCACTCAAAAAAGGTCATACTAGAGTATGTCACTTAAAAAAAGGTCATACTATGGTATGTCGCTCAAAAAAGGTCATACTATAGTATGTGCTTCAAAAAAGGTCATACTATAGTATGTCTCTCAAAAAAGGTCATACTATAGTATGTGCTGCAAAAAAGGTCATACTATAGTATGTCACTCAAAAAAGGTCACAGATGCTAACAGGTTAGCACGGATGTTAGCACGGATGCTAACAGGTTAGCACGGATGTTAGCACGGATGCTAACAGCTTAGCACGGATGTTTGCACGGATGCTAACAGCTTAGCACGGATGTTAGCACAGATGCTAACAGGTTAGCAGGGATGTTATCACGGATGCTAACAAGTTAGCATGGATGTTAGCACGGATGCTAACAGGTTAGCACCTTACCTGATAAGTGGTTAAAACAAACACGCTGACTATTATTGGTAATTGTGCTTCAAAAAAGGTCATACTATAGTATGTGCTTCAAAAAAGGTCATACTATAGTATGTCGCTCAAAAAAGGTCATACTATAGTATGTCGCTCAAAAAAGGTCATACTATCGTATGTCGCTCAAAATAGGTCATACTATAGTATGTTGCTCAAAAAAAGTCATACTATAGTACGTCACTCAAAAAAGGTCATACTATAGTATGTCACTCAAAAAAGGTCATACTATAGTATGTGCTTCAAAAAAGGTCATACTATAGTATGTCGCTCAAAAAAGGTCATACTATAGTATGTGCTTCAAAAAAGGTCATACTATAGTATGTCGCTCAAAAAAGGTCATACTATAGTATGTCGTTTAAAAAAGGTCATACTATCGTATGTCGCTCAAAAAAGGTCACGGATACTAACAGGTTAGCACAGATGTTAGCACGGATGCTAACAGGTTAGCACGGATGTTAGCACGGATGCTAACAAGTTAGCAAGGATGTTAGCACGGATACTAACAGGTTAGCACAGATGTTAGCACGGATGCTAACAAGTTAGCAAGGATGTTAGCACGGATACTAACAGGTTAGCACAGATGTTAGCACGGATGCTAACAGGTTAGCACGGATGTTAGCACGGATGCTAACAAGTTAGCACGGATGTTAGCACGGATGCTAGCAGGTTAGCACAGATGTTAGCACGGATGCTAACAAGTTAGCAAGGATGTTAGCACGGATACTAACAGGTTAGCACAGATGTTAGCACGGATGCTAACAGGTTAGCACGGATGTTAGCACGGATGCTAACAAGTTAGCACGGATGTTAGCACGGATGCTAGCACGGATGCTAACAGGTTAGCACGGATGTTAGCACGGATGCTAACAGGTTAGCACGGATGCTAACAAGTTAGCATGGATGTTTGCACGGATAATAACAGGTTAGCACGGATGTTAGCACGGATTCTAACAAGTTAGCACGGATGTTTGCACAGATAATAACAGGTTAGCACGGATGTTAGCACGGATGCTAACAGCTTAGCACGGATGTTTGCACGGATGCTAACAGCTTAGCACGGATGTTAGCACAGATGCTAACAGGTTAGCAGGGATGTTATCACGGATGCTAACAAGTTAGCATGGATGTTAGCACGGATGCTAACAGGTTAGCACCTTACCTGATAAGTGGTTAAAACAAACACGCTGACTATTATTGGTAATTGTGCTTCAAAAAAGGTCATACTATAGTATGTGCTTCAAAAAAGGTCATACTATAGTATGTCGCTCAAAAAAGGTCATACTATAGTATGTCGCTCAAAAAAGGTCATACTATCGTATGTCGCTCAAAATAGGTCATACTATAGTATGTCTCTCAAAAAAGGTCATACTATAGTATGTGCTTCAAAAAACGTCATACTATAGTATGTCGCTCAAAAAAGGTCATACTATAGTATGTCACTCAAAAAAGGTCATACTATAGTATGTCGCTCAAAAAAGGTCATACTATAGTATGTGCTTCAAAAAAGGTCATACTATAGTATGTCACTCAAAAAAGGTCATACTATAGTATGTCGCTCAAAAAAGGTCATACTATCGTATGTTGCTCAAAAAAGGTCACGGATACTAACAGGTTAGCACAGATGTTAGCACGGATGCTAACAGGTTAGCACGGATGTTAGCACGGATGCTAACAAGTTAGCAAGGATGTTAGCACGGATACTAACAGGTTAGCACAGATGTTAGCACGGATGCTAACAGGTTAGCACGGATGTTAGCGCGGATGCTAACAGGTTAGCACGGATGCTAACAAGTTAGCACGGATGCTAACAGGTTAGCACGGATGTTAGCACGGATGCTAACAAGTTAGCACGGATGTTAGCACGGATGCTAACAGGTTAGCACGGATGTTTGCACGGATGCTAACAGGTTAGCACGGATGCTAACAGGTTAGCACGGATGTTAGCACGGATGCTAACAAGTTAGCACGGATGTTAGCACGGATGCTAACAAGTTAGCACGGATGTTAGCACGGATGCTAACAAGTTAGCACGGATGGTAATTGTGCTTCAAAAAAGGTCATACTATAGTATGTCGCTCCAAAAAGGTCATACTATCGTATGTCGCTCCAAAAAGGTCATACTATCGTATGTCGCTCAAAAAAGGTCATACTATAGTATGTCTCTCAAAAAAGGTCATACTATAGTATGTGCTTCAAAAAAGGTCATACTATAGTATGTCGCTCAAAAAAGGTCATACTATCGTATGTCGCTCAAAAAAGGTCATACTATAGTATGTGCTTCAAAAAAGGTCATACTATCGTATGTCGCTCAAAATAGGTCATACTATAGTATGTCTCTCAAAAAAGGTCATACTATAGTATGTCGCTCAAAAAAGGTCATACTATAGTATGTGCTTCAAAAAAGGTCATACTAGAGTATGTCACTCAAAAAAGGTCATACTAGAGTATGTCACTTAAAAAAGGTCATACTATAAAATGTCGCTCAAAAAAGGTCATACTATCGTATGTCGCTCAAAAAAGGTCATACTATAGTATGTGCTTCAAAAAAGGTCATACTATAGTATGTGCTTCAAAAAAGGTCATACTATAGAATGTGCTTCAAAAAAGGTCATACTATAGTATGTCGCTCAAAAAAGGTCATACTATAGTATGTCGCTCAAAAAAGGTCATACTATAGTATGTCGCTCAAAAAAGGTCATACTATAGTAGGTGCTTCAAAAAAGGTCATACTATAGTATGTCGCTCAAAAAAGGTCATACTATCGTATGTCGCTCAAAAAAGGTCATACTATTGTATGTCGCTCAAAAAAGGTCATACTATAGTATGTGCTTCAAAAAAGGTGATACTATAGTATGTCTCTCAAAAAAGATCATACTATAGTATGTGCTTCAAAAAAGGTCATACTAGAGTATGTCACTTAAAAAAGGTCATACTATAGTATGTCGCTCCAAAAAGGTCATACTATCGTATGTCGCTCAAAAAAGGTCATACTATAGTATGTCTCTCAAAAAAGGTCATACTATAGTATGTCGCTCAAAAAAGGTCATACTATAGTATGTCGCTCAAAAAAGGTCATACTATAGTAGGTGCTTCAAAAAAGGTCATACTATAGTATGTCGCTCAAAAAAGGTCATACTATCGTATGTCGCTCAAAAAAGGTCATACTATTGTATGTCGCTCAAAAAAGGTCATACTATAGTATGTGCTTCAAAAAAGGTCATACTATAGTATGTCTCTCAAAAAAGATCATACTATAGTATGTGCTTCAAAAAAGGTCATACTAGAGTATGTCACTTAAAAAAGGTCATACTATAGTATGTCGCTCAAAAAAGGTCATACTATAGTATGTCACTCAAAAAAGGTCATACTAGAGTATGTCACTTAAAAAAAGGTCATACTATGGTATGTCGCTCAAAAAAGGTCATACTATAGTATGTGCTTCAAAAAAGGTCATACTATAGTATGTCTCTCAAAAAAGGTCATACTATAGTATGTGCTGCAAAAAAGGTCATACTATAGTATGTCACTCAAAAAAGGTCACAGATGCTAACAGGTTAGCACGGATGTTAGCACGGATGCTAACAGGTTAGCACGGATGTTAGCACGGATGCTAAATAGTTAGCACGGATGCTAACAGCTTAGCACGGATGCTAACAGGTTAGCATGGATGTTAGCACAGATGCCAACAGGTTAGCAAGGATGTTATCACGGATGCTAACAAGTTAGTACGGATGTTAGCACGGATGCTAACAGGTTAGCACGGATGTTAGCACGGATGCTAACAGGTTAGCACGGATGCTAACAGGTTAGCACGGATGCTAACAGGTTAGCACGGATGTTAGCACGGATGCTAACAAGTTAGCACGGATGTTAGCGCGGATGCTAACAGGTTAGCACGGATGCTAACAGGTTAGCACGGATGTTAGCACGGATGCTAACGAGTTAGCACGGATGGTAATTGTGCTTCAAAAAAGGTCATACTATAGTATGTGCTTCAAAAAAGGTCATACTATAGTATGTCGCTCCAAAAAGGTCATACTATCGTATGTCGCTCAAAAAAGGTCATACTATAGTATGTGCTTCAAAAAAGGTCATACTATAGTATGTGCTTCAAAAAAGGTCATACTATAGTATGTGCTTCAAAAAAGGTCATACTATAGTATGTCGCTCAAAAAAGGTCATACTATCGTATGTCGCTCAAAATAGGTCATACTATAGTATGTCTCTCAAAAAAGGTCATACTATAGTATGTCGCTCCAAAAAGGTCATACTATAGTATGTCGCTCAAAAAAGGTCATACTATAGTAGGTGCTTCAAAAAAGGTCATACTATAGTATGTTGCTCAAAAAAGGTCATACTATCGTATGTCGCTCAAAAAAGGTCATACTATTGTATGTCGCTCAAAAAAGGTCATACTATAGTATGTGCTTCAAAAAAGGTCATACTATAGTATGTCTCTCAAAAAAGATCATACTATAGTATGTGCTTCAAAAAAGGTCATACTAGAGTATGTCACTTAAAAAAGGTCATACTATAGTATGTCGCTCAAAAAAGGTCATACTATAGTATGTCACTCAAAAAAGGTCATACTAGAGTATGTCACTTAAAAAAAGGTCATACTATGGTATGTCGCTCAAAAAAGGTCATACTATAGTATGTGCTTCAAAAAAGGTCATACTATAGTATGTCTCTCAAAAAAGGTCATACTATAGTATGTCACTCAAAAAAGGTCACAGATGCTAACAGGTTAGCACGGATGTTAGCACGGATGCTAACAGGTTAGCACGGATGTTAGCACGGATGCTAAATAGTTAGCACGGATGCTAACAGCTTAGCACGGATGCTAACAGGTTAGCATGGATGTTAGCACAGATGCCAACAGGTTAGCAAGGATGTTATCACGGATGCTAACAAGTTAGTACGGATGTTAGCACGGATGCTAACAGGTTAGCACGGATGTTAGCACGGATGCTAACAGGTTAGCACGGATGCTAACAGGTTAGCACGGATGCTAACAGGTTAGCACGGATGTTAGCACGGATGCTAACAAGTTAGCACGGATGTTAGCGCGGATGCTAACAGGTTAGCACGGATGCTAACAGGTTAGCACGGATGCTAACAAGTTAGCACGGATGTTAGCACGGATGCTAACAAGTTAGCACGGATGTTAGCGCGGATGCTAACAGGTTAGCACGGATGTTAGCACGGATGTTAGCACGGATGCTAACATGTTAGCACGGATGCTAACAGGTTAGCACGGATGCTAACAGGTTAGCACGGATGCTAACAGGTTAGAACGGATGTTAGCACGGATACTAACGAGTTAGCACGGATGTTAGCACGGATGCTAACAGGTTAGCACGGATGTTAGCACGGATGCTAACATGTTAGCACGGATGCTAACAGGTTAGCACGGATGCTAACAAGTTAGCACGGATGTACACATACTATAGTATGTGCTTCCAAAAAGGTCATACTATAGTATGTCGCTCCAAAAAGGTCATACTATAGTATGTCGCTCAAAAAAGGTCATACTATCGTATGTCGCTCAAAAAAGGTCATACTATAGTATGTGCTTCAAAAAAGGTCATATTATAGTATGTCACTCAAAAAAGGTCATATTATAGTATGTCACTCAAAAAAGGTCATACTAGAGTATGTCACTTAAAAAAAGGTCATACTATGGTATGTCGCTCAAAAAAGGTCATACTATAGTATGTCACTCAAAAAAGGTCAGCACGGATGTTAGCACGGATGCTAACAAGTTAGCACGGATGGTAATTGTGCTTCAAAAAGGGTCATACTATAGTATGTGCTTCAAAAAAGGTCATACTATAGTATGTCGCTCCAAAAAGGTCATACTATCGTATGTCGCTCAAAAAAGGTCATACTATAGTATGTCTCTCAAAAAAGGTCATACTATAGTATGTGCTTCAAAAAAGGTCATACTATAGTATGTCGCTCAAAAAAGGTCATACTATCGTATGTCGCTCAAAAAAGGTCATACTATAGTATGTGCTTCAAAAAAGGTCATACTATCGTATGTCGCTCAAAATAGGTCATACTATAGTATGTCTCTCAAAAAAGGTCATACTATAGTATGTCGCTCAAAAAAGGTCATACTATAGTATGTCGCTCAAAAAAGGTCATACTATAGTATGTGCTTCAAAAAAGGTCATACTATAGTATGTCACTCAAAAAAGGTCATACTAGAGTATGTCACTTAAAAAAGGTCATACTATAAAATGTCGCTCAAAAAAGGTCATACTATCGTATGTCGCTCAAAAAAGGTCATACTATAGTATGTGCTTCAAAAAAGGTCATACTATAGTATGTCGCTCAAAAAAGGTCATACTATCGTATGTCGCTCAAAATAGGTCATACTATAGTATGTCTCTCAAAAAAGGTCATACTATAGTATGTCGCTCAAAAAAGGTCATACTATAGTATGTCGCTCAAAAAAGGTCATACTATAGTAGGTGCTTCAAAAAAGGTCATACTATAGTATGTCGCTCAAAAAAGGTCATACTATCGTATGTCGCTCAAAAAAGGTCATACTATTGTATGTCGCTCAAAAAAGGTCATACTATAGTATGTGCTTCAAAAAAGGTCATACTATAGTATGTCTCTCAAAAAAGATCATACTATAGTATGTGCTTCAAAAAAGGTCATACTAGAGTATGTCACTTAAAAAAGGTCATACTATAGTATGTGCTTCAAAAAAGGTCATATTATAGTATGTCACTCAAAAAAGGTCATATTATAGTATGTCACTCAAAAAAGGTCATACTAGAGTATGTCACTTAAAAAAAGGTCATACTATGGTATGTCGCTCAAAAAAGGTCATACTATAGTATGTCACTCAAAAAAGGTCAGCACGGATGTTAGCACGGATGCTAACAAGTTAGCACGGATGGTAATTGTGCTTCAAAAAAGGTCATACTATAGTATGTGCTTCAAAAAAGGTCATACTATCGTATGTCGCTCAAAAAAGGTCATACTATAGTATGTCTCTCAAAAAAGGTCATACTATAGTATGTGCTTCAAAAAAGGTCATACTATAGTATGTCGCTCAAAAAAGGTCATACTATCGTATGTCGCTCAAAAAAGGTCATACTATAGTATGTGCTTCAAAAAAGGTCATACTATCGTATGTCGCTCAAAAATGGTCATACTATAGTATGTCGCTCAAAAAAGGTCATACTATAGTATGTGCTTCAAAAAAGGTCATACTATAGTATGTCACTCAAAAAAGGTCATACTAGAGTATGTCACTTAAAAAAGGTCATACTATAAAATGTCGCTCAAAAAAGGTCATACTATCGTATGTCGCTCAAAAAAGGTCATACTATAGTATGTGCTTCAAAAAAGGTCATACTATAGTATGTGCTTCAAAAAAGGTCATACTATAGTATGTCGCTCAAAAAAGGTCATACTATCGTATGTCGCTCAAAATAGGTCATACTATAGTATGTCTCTCAAAAAAGGTCATACTATAGTATGTCGCTCAAAAAAGGTCATACTATAGTAGGTGCTTCAAAAAAGGTCATACTATAGTATGTCGCTCAAAAAAGGTCATACTATCGTATGTCGCTCAAAAAAGGTCATACTATTGTATGTCGCTCAAAAAAGGTCATACTATAGTATGTGCTTCAAAAAAGGTCATACTATAGTATGTCTCTCAAAAAAGATCATACTATAGTATGTGCTTCAAAAAAGGTCATACTAGAGTATGTCACTTAAAAAAGGTCATACTATAGTATGTCGCTCAAAAAAGGTCATACTATATATATAAATATTATTCATATTTATATATACCTGTATATATCTGTATATATTGTTTTTTTAATTTAATTTTTTAATTTTTCTTTTCCTTTTTAAATTTTTAAAAAACATTTTTGTAACTTTTCTAACTGCTGCTGTAGCACCGTAAATTTCCCCACTGTGGGACAATAAAGGAGCTATCTTATCTTATCTCTTATAGTATGTCACTCAAAAAAGGTCATACTAGAGTATGTCACTTAAAAAAAGGTCATACTATGGTATGTCGCTCAAAAAAGGTCATACTATAGTATGTGCTTCAAAAAAGGTCATACTATAGTATGTCTCTCAAAAAAGGTCATACTATAGTATGTGCTGCAAAAAAGGTCATACTATAGTATGTCACTCAAAAAAGGTCACAGATGCTAACAGGTTAGCACGGATGTTAGCACGGATGCTAACAGGTTAGCACGGATGTTAGCACGGATGCTAAATAGTTAGCACGGATGCTAACAGCTTAGCACGGATGCTAACAGGTTAGCATGGATGTTAGCACAGATGCCAACAGGTTAGCAAGGATGTTATCACGGATGCTAACAAGTTAGTACGGATGTTAGCACGGATGCTAACAGGTTAGCACGGATGTTAGCACGGATGCTAACAGGTTAGCACGGATGCTAACAGGTTAGCACGGATGCTAACAGGTTAGCACGGATGTTAGCACGGATGCTAACAAGTTAGCACGGATGTTAGCGCGGATGCTAACAGGTTAGCACGGATGCTAACAGGTTAGCACGGATGCTAACAAGTTAGCACGGATGTTAGCACGGATGCTAACAAGTTAGCACGGATGGTAGCACGGATGCTAACAAGTTAGCACGGATGTTAGCGCGGATGCTAACAGGTTAGCACGGATGTTAACATGTTAGCACGGATGCTAACATGTTAGCACGGATGCTAACAGGTTAGCACGGATGCTAACAGGTTAGCACGGATGTTAGCACGGATGCTAACGAGTTAGCACGGATGTTAGCACGGATGCTAACAGGTTAGCACGGATGTTAGCACGGATGCTAACATGTTAGCACGGATGCTAACAGGTTAGCACGGATGCTAACAAGTTAGCACGGATGTACACATACTATAGTATGTGCTTCCAAAAAGGTCATACTATAGTATGTCGCTCCAAAAAGGTCATACTATAGTATGTCGCTCAAAAAAGGTCATACTATCGTATGTCGCTCAAAAAAGGTCATACTATAGTATGTGCTTCAAAAAAGGTCATACTATAGTATGTCGCTCAAAAAAGGTCATACTATAGTATGTGCTTCAAAAAAGGTCATACTATAGTATGTGCTTCAAAAAAGGTCATACTATCGTATGTCGCTCAAAAAAGGTCATACTATAGTATGTCGCTCAAAAAAGGTCATACTATAAAATGTCGCTCAAAAAAGGTCATACTATCGTATGTCGCTCAAAAAAGGTCATACTATAGTATGTCGCTCAAAAAAGGTCATACTATAGTAGGTGCTTCAAAAAAGGTCATACTATAGTATGTCGCTCAAAAAAGGTCATACTATCGTATGTCGCTCAAAAAAGGTCATACTATTGTATGTCGCTCAAAAAAGGTCATACTATAGTATGTGCTTCAAAAAAGGTCATACTATAGTATGTCTCTCAAAAAAGATCATACTATAGTATGTGCTTCAAAAAAGGTCATACTAGAGTATGTCACTTAAAAAAGGTCATACTATAGTATGTCGCTCAAAAAAGGTCATACTATATATATAAATATTATTCATATTTATATATACCTGTATATATCTGTATATATTGTTTTTTTAATTTAATTTTTTAATTTTTCTTTTCCTTTTTAAATTTTTAAAAAACATTTTTGTAACTTTTCTAACTGCTGCTGTAGCACCGTAAATTTCCCCACTGTGGGACAATAAAGGAGCTATCTTATCTTATCTCTTATAGTATGTCACTCAAAAAAGGTCATACTAGAGTATGTCACTTAAAAAAAGGTCATACTATGGTATGTCGCTCAAAAAAGGTCATACTATAGTATGTGCTTCAAAAAAGGTCATACTATAGTATGTCTCTCAAAAAAGGTCATACTATAGTATGTGCTGCAAAAAAGGTCATACTATAGTATGTCACTCAAAAAAGGTCACAGATGCTAACAGGTTAGCACGGATGTTAGCACGGATGCTAACAGGTTAGCACGGATGTTAGCACGGATGCTAAATAGTTAGCACGGATGCTAACAGCTTAGCACGGATGCTAACAGGTTAGCACGGATGTTAGCACGGATGCTAACAGGTTAGCACGGATGCTAACAGGTTAGCACGGATGCTAACAGGTTAGCACGGATGTTAGCACGGATGCTAACAAGTTAGCACGGATGTTAGCGCGGATGCTAACAGGTTAGCACGGATGCTAACAGGTTAGCACGGATGCTAACAAGTTAGCACGGATGTTAGCACGGATGCTAACAAGTTAGCACGGATGGTAGCACGGATGCTAACAAGTTAGCACGGATGTTAGCGCGGATGCTAACAGGTTAGCACGGATGTTAACATGTTAGCACGGATGCTAACAGGTTAGCACGGATGCTAACAGGTTAGCACGGATGTTAGCACGGATGCTAACGAGTTAGCACGGATGTTAGCACGGATGCTAACAGGTTAGCACGGATGTTAGCACGGATGCTAACATGTTAGCACGGATGCTAACAGGTTAGCACGGATGCTAACAAGTTAGCACGGATGTACACATACTATAGTATGTGCTTCCAAAAAGGTCATACTATAGTATGTCGCTCCAAAAAGGTCATACTATAGTATGTCGCTCAAAAAAGGTCATACTATCGTATGTCGCTCAAAAAAGGTCATACTATAGTATGTGCTTCAAAAAAGGTCATATTATAGTATGTCACTCAAAAAAGGTCATATTATAGTATGTCACTCAAAAAAGGTCATACTAGAGTATGTCACTTAAAAAAAGGTCATACTATGGTATGTCGCTCAAAAAAGGTCATACTATAGTATGTCACTCAAAAAAGGTCAGCACGGATGTTAGCACGGATGCTAACAAGTTAGCACGGATGGTAATTGTGCTTCAAAAAAGGTCATACTATAGTATGTGCTTCAAAAAAGGTCATACTATAGTATGTCGCTCCAAAAAGGTCATACTATCGTATGTCGCTCAAAAAAGGTCATACTATAGTATGTCTCTCAAAAAAGGTCATACTATAGTATGTGCTTCAAAAAAGGTCATACTATAGTATGTCACTCAAAAAAGGTCATACTAGAGTATGTCACTTAAAAAAGGTCATACTATAAAATGTCGCTCAAAAAAGGTCATACTATAGTATGTGCTTCAAAAAAGGTCATACTATAGTATGTGCTTCAAAAAAGGTCATACTATAGTATGTCGCTCAAAAAAGGTCATACTATCGTATGTCGCTCAAAATAGGTCATACTATAGTATGTCTCTCAAAAAAGGTCATACTATAGTATGTCGCTCAAAAAAGGTCATACTATAGTATGTCGCTCAAAAAAGGTCATACTATAGTAGGTGCTTCAAAAAAGGTCATACTATAGTATGTCGCTCAAAAAAGGTCATACTATCGTATGTCGCTCAAAAAAGGTCATACTATTGTATGTCGCTCAAAAAAGGTCATACTATAGTATGTGCTTCAAAAAAGGTCATACTATAGTATGTCTCTCAAAAAAGATCATACTATAGTATGTGCTTCAAAAAAGGTCATACTAGAGTATGTCACTTAAAAAAGGTCACACTATAGTATGTCGCCAAAAAAGGTCATACTATAGTATGTCACTCAAAAAAGGTCATACTAGAGTATGTCACTTAAAAAAAGGTCATACTATGGTATGTCGCTCAAAAAAGGTCATACTATAGTATGTGCTGCAAAAAAGGTCATACTATAGTATGTCACTCAAAAAAGGTCACAGATGCTAACAGGTTAGCACGGATGTTAGCACGGATGCTAACAGGTTAGCACGGATGTTAGCACGGATGCTAAATAGTTAGCACGGATGCTAACAGCTTAGCACGGATGCTAACAGGTTAGCATGGATGTTAGCACAGATGCCAACAGGTTAGCAAGGATGTTATCACGGATGCTAACAAGTTAGTACGGATGTTAGCACGGATGCTAACAGGTTAGCACGGATGTTAGCACGGATGCTAACAGGTTAGCACGGATGCTAACAGGTTAGCACGGATGCTAACAGGTTAGCACGGATGTTAGCACGGATGCTAACAAGTTAGCACGGATGTTAGCGCGGATGCTAACAGGTTAGCACGGATGCTAACAAGTTAGCACGGATGTTAGCACGGATGCTAACAGGTTAGCACGGATGTTAGCACGGATGCTAACAGGTTAGCACGGATGCTAACAGGTTAGCACGGATGTTAGCACGGATGCTAACAAGTTAGCACGGATGTTAGCGCGGATGCTAACAGGTTAGCACGGATGCTAACAGGTTAGCACGGATGCTAACAGGTTAGCACGGATGCTAACAGGTTAGCACGGATGCTAACAGGTTAGCACGGATGTTAGCACGGATGCTAACAAGTTAGCACGGATGTTAGCACGGATGCTAACAAGTTAGCACGGATGCTAACAGGTTAGCATGGATGTTAGCACAGATGCTAACAGGTTAGCAAGGATGTTATCACGAATGCTAACAAGTTAGTACGGATGCTAACAGGTTAGCATGGATGTTAGCACGGATGCTAACAAGTTAGCACGGATGCTAACAGGTTAGCACGGATGTTAGCACGGATGCTAACAAGTTAGCACGGATGGTAATTGTGCTTCAAAAAAGGTCATACTATAGTATGTGCTTCAAAAAAGGTCATACTATAGTATGTCGCTCCAAAAAGGTCATACTATCGTATGTCGCTCAAAAAAGGTCATACTATAGTATGTCTCTCAAAAAAGGTCATACTATAGTATGTGCTTCAAAAAAGGTCATACTATAGTATGTCGCTCAAAAAAGGTCATACTATAGTATGTGCTTCAAAAAAGGTCATACTATAGTATGTCACTCAAAAAAGGTCATACTAGAGTATGTCACTTAAAAAAGGTCATACTATAAAATGTCGCTCAAAAAAGGTCATACTATCGTATGTCGCTCAAAAAAGGTCATACTATAGTATGTGCTTCAAAAAAGGTCATACTATAGTATGTGCTTCAAAAAAGGTCATACTATAGTATGTGCTTCAAAAAAGGTCATACTATAGTATGTCGCTCAAAAAAGGTCATACTATCGTATGTCGCTCAAAAAAGGTCATACTATTGTATGTCGCTCAAAAAAGGTCATACTATAGTATGTCTCTCAAAAAAGGTCATACTATAGTATGTGCTTCAAAAAAGGTCATACTATAGTATGTCTCTCAAAAAAGATCATACTATAGTATGTGCTTCAAAAAAGGTCATACTATCGTATGTCGCTCAAAAAAGGTCATACTATTGTATGTCACTTAAAAAAGGTCATACTATAGTATGTCGCTCAAAAAAGGTCATACTATAGTATGTCACTCAAAAAAGGTCATACTAGAGTATGTCACTTAAAAAAAGGTCATACTATGGTATGTCGCTCAAAAAAGGTCATACTATTGTATGTCACTTAAAAAAGGTCATACTATAGTATGTCTCTCAAAAAAGGTCATACTATAGTATGTCTCTCAAAAAAGGTCATACTATAAAATGTCGCTCAAAAAAGGTCATACTATCGTATGTCTCTCAAAAAAGGTCATACTATAGTATGTCGCTCAAAAAAGGTCATACTATAGTAGGTGCTTCAAAAAAGGTCATACTATAGTATGTCGCTCAAAAAAGGTCATACTATCGTATGTCGCTCAAAAAAGGTCATACTATTGTATGTCGCTCAAAAAAGGTCATACTATAGTATGTGCTTCAAAAAAGGTCATACTATAGTATGTCTCTCAAAAAAGATCATACTATAGTATGTGCTTCAAAAAAGGTCATACTAGAGTATGTCACTTAAAAAAGGTCATACTATAGTATGTCGCTCAAAAAAGGTCATACTATATATATAAATATTATTCATATTTATATATACCTGTATATATCTGTATATATTGTTTTTTTAATTTAATTTTTTAATTTTTCTTTTCCTTTTTAAATTTTTAAAAAACATTTTTGTAACTTTTCTAACTGCTGCTGTAGCACCGTAAATTTCCCCACTGTGGGACAATAAAGGAGCTATCTTATCTTATCTCTTATAGTATGTCACTCAAAAAAGGTCATACTAGAGTATGTCACTTAAAAAAAGGTCATACTATGGTATGTCGCTCAAAAAAGGTCATACTATAGTATGTGCTTCAAAAAAGGTCATACTATAGTATGTCTCTCAAAAAAGGTCATACTATAGTATGTGCTGCAAAAAAGGTCATACTATAGTATGTCACTCAAAAAAGGTCACAGATGCTAACAGGTTAGCACGGATGTTAGCACGGATGCTAACAGGTTAGCACGGATGTTAGCACGGATGCTAAATAGTTAGCACGGATGCTAACAGCTTAGCACGGATGCTAACAGGTTAGCATGGATGTTAGCACAGATGCCAACAGGTTAGCAAGGATGTTATCACGGATGCTAACAAGTTAGTACGGATGTTAGCACGGATGCTAACAGGTTAGCACGGATGTTAGCACGGATGCTAACAGGTTAGCACGGATGCTAACAGGTTAGCACGGATGCTAACAGGTTAGCACGGATGTTAGCACGGATGCTAACAAGTTAGCACGGATGTTAGCGCGGATGCTAACAGGTTAGCACGGATGCTAACAGGTTAGCACGGATGCTAACAAGTTAGCACGGATGTTAGCACGGATGCTAACAAGTTAGCACGGATGGTAGCACGGATGCTAACAAGTTAGCACGGATGTTAGCGCGGATGCTAACAGGTTAGCACGGATGTTAACATGTTAGCACGGATGCTAACATGTTAGCACGGATGCTAACAGGTTAGCACGGATGCTAACAGGTTAGCACGGATGTTAGCACGGATTCTAACGAGTTAGCACGGATGTTAGCACGGATGCTAACAGGTTAGCACGGATGTTAGCACGGATGCTAACATGTTAGCACGGATGCTAACAGGTTAGCACGGATGCTAACAGGTTAGCACGGATGTTAGCACGGATTCTAACGAGTTAGCACGGATGTTAGCACGGATGCTAACAGGTTAGCACGGATGTTAGCACGGATGCTAACATGTTAGCACGGATGCTAACAGGTTAGCACGGATGCTAACAAGTTAGCACGGATGTACACATACTATAGTATGTGCTTCCAAAAAGGTCATACTATAGTATGTCGCTCCAAAAAGGTCATACTATAGTATGTCGCTCAAAAAAGGTCATACTATCGTATGTCGCTCAAAAAAGGTCATACTATAGTATGTGCTTCAAAAAAGGTCATATTATAGTATGTCACTCAAAAAAGGTCATATTATAGTATGTCACTCAAAAAAGGTCATACTAGAGTATGTCACTTAAAAAAAGGTCATACTATGGTATGTCGCTCAAAAAAGGTCATACTATAGTATGTCACTCAAAAAAGGTCAGCACGGATGTTAGCGCGGATGCTAACAGGTTAGCACGGATGTTAACATGTTAGCACGGATGCTAACATGTTAGCACGGATGCTAACAGGTTAGCACGGATGCTAACAGGTTAGCACGGATGCTAACAGGTTAGCACGGATGTTAGCACGGATGCTAACGAGTTAGCACGGATGTTAGCACGGATGCTAACAGGTTAGCACGGATGTTAGCACGGATGCTAACATGTTAGCACGGATGCTAACAGGTTAGCACGGATGCTAACAAGTTAGCACGGATGTACACATACTATAGTATGTGCTTCCAAAAAGGTCATACTATAGTATGTCGCTCCAAAAAGGTCATACTATAGTATGTCGCTCAAAAAAGGTCATACTATCGTATGTCGCTCAAAAAAGGTCATACTATAGTATGTGCTTCAAAAAAGGTCATATTATAGTATGTCACTCAAAAAAGGTCATATTATAGTATGTCACTCAAAAAAGGTCATACTAGAGTATGTCACTTAAAAAAAGGTCATACTATGGTATGTCGCTCAAAAAAGGTCATACTATAGTATGTCACTCAAAAAAGGTCAGCACGGATGTTAGCACGGATGCTAACAAGTTAGCACGGATGGTAATTGTGCTTCAAAAAAGGTCATACTATAGTATGTGCTTCAAAAAAGGTCATACTATAGTATGTCGCTCCAAAAAGGTCATACTATCGTATGTCGCTCAAAAAAGGTCATACTATAGTATGTCTCTCAAAAAAGGTCATACTATAGTATGTGCTTCAAAAAAGGTCATACTATAGTATGTCGCTCAAAAAAGGTCATACTATAGTATGTGCTTCAAAAAAGGTCATACTATAGTATGTCGCTCAAAAAAGGTCATACTATAGTATGTCGCTCAAAAAAGGTCATACTATAGTATGTGCTTCAAAAAAGGTCATACTATAGTATGTCACTCAAAAAAGGTCATACTAGAGTATGTCACTTAAAAAAGGTCATACTATAAAATGTCGCTCAAAAAAGGTCATACTATAGTATGTGCTTCAAAAAAGGTCATACTATAGTATGTGCTTCAAAAAAGGTCATACTATAGTATGTCGCTCAAAAAAGGTCATACTATCGTATGTCGCTCAAAATAGGTCATACTATAGTATGTCTCTCAAAAAAGGTCATACTATAGTATGTGCTTCAAAAAAGGTCATACTATAGTATGTCTCTCAAAAAAGATCATACTATAGTATGTGCTTCAAAAAAGGTCATACTAGAGTATGTCACTTAAAAAAAGGTCATACTATGGTATGTCGCTCAAAAAAGGTCATACTATAGTATGTGCTGCAAAAAAGGTCATACTATAGTATGTCACTCAAAAAAGGTCACAGATGCTAACAGGTTAGCACGGATGTTAGCACGGATGCTAACAGGTTAGCACGGATGTTAGCACGGATGCTAAATAGTTAGCACGGATGCTAACAGCTTAGCACGGATGCTAACAGGTTAGCATGGATGTTAGCACAGATGCCAACAGGTTAGCAAGGATGTTATCACGGATGCTAACAAGTTAGTACGGATGTTAGCACGGATGCTAACAGGTTAGCACGGATGTTAGCACGGATGCTAACAGGTTAGCACGGATGCTAACAGGTTAGCACGGATGCTAACAGGTTAGCACGGATGTTAGCACGGATGCTAACAAGTTAGCACGGATGTTAGCGCGGATGCTAACAGGTTAGCACGGATGCTAACAAGTTAGCACGGATGTTAGCACGGATGCTAACAGGTTAGCACGGATGTTAGCACGGATGCTAACAGGTTAGCACGGATGTTAGCACGGATGCTAACAAGTTAGCACGGATGTTAGCACGGATGCTAACAAGTTAGCACGGATGCTAACAGGTTAGCATGGATGTTAGCACGGATGCTAACAGCTTAGCACGGATGCTAACAGGTTAGCATGGATGTTAGCACAGATGCTAACAGGTTAGCAAGGATGTTATCACGAATGCTAACAAGTTAGTACGGATGCTAACAGGTTAGCATGGATGTTAGCACGGATGCTAACAAGTTAGCACGGATGCTAACAGGTTAGCACGGATGTTAGCACGGATGCTAACAAGTTAGCACGGATGGTAATTGTGCTTCAAAAAAGGTCATACTATAGTATGTGCTTCAAAAAAGGTCATACTATAGTATGTCGCTCCAAAAAGGTCATACTATCGTATGTCGCTCAAAAAAGGTCATACTATAGTATGTCTCTCAAAAAAGGTCATACTATAGTATGTGCTTCAAAAAAGGTCATACTATAGTATGTCGCTCAAAAAAGGTCATACTATCGTATGTCGCTCAAAAAAGGTCATACTATAGTATGTGCTTCAAAAAAGGTCATACTATCGTATGTCGCTCAAAATAGGTCATACTATAGTATGTCTCTCAAAAAAGGTCATACTATAGTATGTCGCTCAAAAAAGGTCATACTATAGTATGTCGCTCAAAAAAGGTCATACTATAGTATGTGCTTCAAAAAAGGTCATACTATAGTATGTCACTCAAAAAAGGTCATACTAGAGTATGTCACTTAAAAAAGGTCATACTATAAAATGTCGCTCAAAAAAGGTCATACTATCGTATGTCGCTCAAAAAAGGTCATACTATAGTATGTCTCTCAAAAAAGGTCATACTATAGTATGTGCTTCAAAAAAGGTCATACTATAGTATGTGCTTCAAAAAAGGTCATACTATAGTATGTGCTTCAAAAAAGGTCATACTATAGTATGTCGCTCAAAAAAGGTCATACTATCGTATGTCGCTCAAAAAAGGTCATACTATTGTATGTCGCTCAAAAAAGGTCATACTATAGTATGTCTCTCAAAAAAGGTCATACTATAGTATGTGCTTCAAAAAAGGTCATACTATAGTATGTCTCTCAAAAAAGATCATACTATAGTATGTGCTTCAAAAAAGGTCATACTATCGTATGTCGCTCAAAAAAGGTCATACTATTGTATGTCACTTAAAAAAGGTCATACTATAGTATGTCGCTCAAAAAAGGTCATACTATAGTATGTCACTCAAAAAAGGTCATACTAGAGTATGTCACTTAAAAAAAGGTCATACTATGGTATGTCGCTCAAAAAAGGTCATACTATAGTATGTCTCTCAAAAAAGGTCATACTATAGTATGTCTCTCAAAAAAGGTCATACTATAGTATGTGCTGCAAAAAAGGTCATACTATAGTATGTCGCTCAAAAAAGGTCACAGATGCTAACAGGTTAGCACGGATGTTAGCACGGATGCTAACAGGTTAGCACGGATGTTAGCACGGATGCTAAATAGTTAGCACGGATGCTAACAGCTTAGCACGGATGCTAACAGGTTAGCATGGATGTTAGCACAGATGCCAACAGGTTAGCAAGGATGTTATCACGGATGCTAACAAGTTAGTACGGATGTTAGCACGGATGCTAACAGGTTAGCACGGATGTTAGCACGGATGCTAACAAGTTAGCACGGATGTTAGCGCGGATGCTAACAGGTTAGCACGGATGCTAACAGGTTAGCACGGATGCTAACAAGTTAGCACGGATGTTAGCACGGATGCTAACATGTTAGCACGGATGCTAACAGGTTAGCACGGATGCTAACAAGTTAGCACGGATGTACACATACTATAGTATGTGCTTCAAAAAAGGTCATACTATAGTATGTCGCTCCAAAAAGGTCATACTATAGTATGTCGCTCAAAAAAGGTCATACTATCGTATGTCGCTCAAAAAAGGTCATACTATAGTATGTGCTTCAAAAAAGGTCATATTATAGTATGTCACTCAAAAAAGGTCATATTATAGTATGTCACTCAAAAAAGGTCATACTAGAGTATGTCACTTAAAAAAGGTCATACTATAGTATGTCGCTCAAAAAAGGTCATACTATAGTATGTCACTCAAAAAAGGTCATACTAGAGTATGTCACTTAAAAAAAGGTCATACTATGGTATGTCGCTCAAAAAAGGTCATACTATAGTATGTCTCTCAAAAAAGGTCAAACTATAGTATGTGCTGCAAAAAAGGTCATACTATAGTATGTCACTCAAAAAAGGTCACAGATGCTAACAGGTTAGCACGGATGTTAGCACGGATGTTAGCACGGATGCTAAATAGTTAGCACGGATGCTAACAGCTTAGCACGGATGCTAACAGGTTAGCATGGATGTTAGCACGGATGCTAACAGGTTAGCACGGATGTTAGCGCGGATGCTAACAGGTTAGCACGGATGCTAACAAGTTAGCACGGATGCTAACAGGTTAGCACGGATGTTAGCACGGATGCTAACAAGTTAGCACGGATGTTAGCACGGATGCTAACAGGTTAGCACGGATGTTTGCACGGATGCTAACAGGTTAGCACGGATGCTAACAGGTTAGCACGGATGTTAGCACGGATGCTAACAAGTTAGCACGGATGTTAGCACGGATGCTAACAAGTTAGCACGGATGTTAGCACGGATGCTAACAAGTTAGCACGGATGGTAATTGTGCTTCAAAAAAGGTCATACTATAGTATGTCGCTCCAAAAAGGTCATACTATCGTATGTCGCTCCAAAAAGGTCATACTATCGTATGTCGCTCAAAAAAGGTCATACTATAGTATGTCGCTCCAAAAAGGTCATACTATCGTATGTCGCTCCAAAAAGGTCATACTATCGTATGTCGCTCAAAAAAGGTCATACTATAGTATGTCTCTCAAAAAAGGTCATACTATAGTATGTGCTTCAAAAAAGGTCATACTATAGTATGTCGCTCAAAAAAGGTCATACTATCGTATGTCTCTCAAAAAAGGTCATACTATAGTATGTCGCTCAAAAAAGGTCATACTATAGTATGTCGCTCAAAAAAGGTCATACTATAGTAGGTGCTTCAAAAAAGGTCATACTATAGTATGTCGCTCAAAAAAGGTCATACTATCGTATGTCGCTCAAAAAAGGTCATACTATTGTATGTCGCTCAAAAAAGGTCATACTATAGTATGTGCTTCAAAAAAGGTGATACTATAGTATGTCTCTCAAAAAAGATCATACTATAGTATGTGCTTCAAAAAAGGTCATACTAGAGTATGTCACTTAAAAAAGGTCATACTATAGTATGTCGCTCCAAAAAGGTCATACTATCGTATGTCGCTCAAAAAAGGTCATACTATAGTATGTCTCTCAAAAAAGGTCATACTATAGTATGTCGCTCAAAAAAGGTCATACTATAGTATGTCGCTCAAAAAAGGTCATACTATAGTAGGTGCTTCAAAAAAGGTCATACTATAGTATGTCGCTCAAAAAAGGTCATACTATCGTATGTCGCTCAAAAAAGGTCATACTATTGTATGTCGCTCAAAAAAGGTCATACTATAGTATGTGCTTCAAAAAAGGTCATACTATAGTATGTCTCTCAAAAAAGATCATACTATAGTATGTGCTTCAAAAAAGGTCATACTAGAGTATGTCACTTAAAAAAGGTCATACTATAGTATGTCGCTCAAAAAAGGTCATACTATAGTATGTCACTCAAAAAAGGTCATACTAGAGTATGTCACTTAAAAAAAGGTCATACTATGGTATGTCGCTCAAAAAAGGTCATACTATAGTATGTGCTTCAAAAAAGGTCATACTATAGTATGTCTCTCAAAAAAGGTCATACTATAGTATGTGCTGCAAAAAAGGTCATACTATAGTATGTCACTCAAAAAAGGTCACAGATGCTAACAGGTTAGCACGGATGTTAGCACGGATGCTAACAGGTTAGCACGGATGTTAGCACGGATGCTAAATACTTAGCACGGATGCTAACAGCTTAGCACGGATGCTAACAGGTTAGCATGGATGTTAGCACAGATGCCAACAGGTTAGCAAGGATGTTATCACGGATGCTAACAAGTTAGTACGGATGTTAGCACGGATGCTAACAGGTTAGCACGGATGTTAGCACGGATGCTAACAGGTTAGCACGGATGCTAACAGGTTAGCACGGATGCTAACAGGTTAGCACGGATGTTAGCACGGATGCTAACAAGTTAGCACGGATGTTAGCGCGGATGCTAACAGGTTAGCACGGATGCTAACAGGTTAGCACGGATGTTAGCACGGATGCTAACGAGTTAGCACGGATGGTAATTGTGCTTCAAAAAAGGTCATACTATAGTATGTGCTTCAAAAAAGGTCATACTATAGTATGTCGCTCCAAAAAGGTCATACTATCGTATGTCGCTCAAAAAAGGTCATACTATAGTATGTCTCTCAAAAAAGGTCATACTATAGTATGTGCTTCAAAAAAGGTCATACTATAGTATGTCGCTCAAAAAAGGTCATACTATCGTATGTCGCTCAAAAAAGGTCATACTATAGTATGTGCTTCAAAAAAGGTCATACTATCGTATGTCGCTCAAAATAGGTCATACTATAGTATGTCTCTCAAAAAAGGTCATACTATAGTATGTCGCTCAAAAAAGGTCATACTATAGTATGTCGCTCAAAAAAGGTCATACTATAGTATGTGCTTCAAAAAAGGTCATACTATAGTATGTCACTCAAAAAAGGTCATACTAGAGTATGTCACTTAAAAAAGGTCATACTATAAAATGTCGCTCAAAAAAGGTCATACTATCGTATGTCGCTCAAAAAAGGTCATACTATAGTATGTGCTTCAAAAAAGGTCATACTATAGTATGTGCTTCAAAAAAGGTCATACTATAGTATGTGCTTCAAAAAAGGTCATACTATAGTATGTCGCTCAAAAAAGGTCATACTATCGTATGTCGCTCAAAATAGGTCATACTATAGTATGTCTCTCAAAAAAGGTCATACTATAGTATGTCGCTCCAAAAAGGTCATACTATAGTATGTCGCTCAAAAAAGGTCATACTATAGTAGGTGCTTAAAAAAAGGTCATACTATAGTATGTTGCTCAAAAAAGGTCATACTATCGTATGTCGCTCAAAAAAGGTCATACTATTGTATGTCGCTCAATAAAGGTCATACTATAGTATGTGCTTCAAAAAAGGTCATACTATAGTATGTCTCTCAAAAAAGATCATACTATAGTATGTGCTTCAAAAAAGGTCATACTAGAGTATGTCACTTAAAAAAGGTCATACTATAGTATGTCGCTCAAAAAAGGTCATACTAGAGTATGTCACTCAAAAAAGGTCATACTAGAGTATGTCACTTAAAAAAAGGTCATACTATGGTATGTCGCTCAAAAAAGGTCATACTATAGTATGTGCTTCAAAAAAGGTCATACTATAGTATGTCTCTCAAAAAAGGTCATACTATAGTATGTGCTGCAAAAAAGGTCATACTATAGTATGTCACTCAAAAAAGGTCACAGATGCTAACAGGTTAGCACGGATGTTAGCACGGATGCTAACAGGTTAGCACGGATGTTAGCACGGATGCTAAATAGTTAGCACGGATGCTAACAGCTTAGCACGGATGCTAACAGGTTAGCATGGATGTTAGCACAGATGCCAACAGGTTAGCAAGGATGTTATCACGGATGCTAACAAGTTAGTACGGATGTTAGCACGGATGCTAACAGGTTAGCACGGATGTTAGCACGGATGCTAACAGGTTAGCACGGATGCTAACAGGTTAGCACGGATGTTAGCACGGATGCTAACAAGTTAGCACGGATGTTAGCGCGGATGCTAACAGGTTAGCACGGATGCTAACAGGTTAGCACGGATGCTAACAAGTTAGCACGGATGTTAGCACGGATGCTAACAAGTTAGCACGGATGTTAGCGCGGATGCTAACAGGTTAGCACGGATGTTAGCACGGATGCTAACAGGTTAGCACGGATGCTAACAGGTTAGCACGGATGCTAACAGGTTAGCACGGATGTTAGCACGGATACTAACGAGTTAGCACGGATGTTAGCACGGATGCTAACAGGTTAGCACGGATGTTAGCACGGATGATAACATGTTAGCACGGATGCTAACAGGTTAGCACGGATGCTAACAAGTTAGCACGGATGTACACATACTATAGTATGTGCTTCCAAAAAGGTCATACTATAGTATGTCGCTCCAAAAAGGTCATACTATAGTATGTCGCTCAAAAAAGGTCATACTATCGTATGTCGCTCAAAAAAGGTCATACTATAGTATGTGCTTCAAAAAAGGTCATATTATAGTATGTCACTCAAAAAAGGTCATATTATAGTATGTCACTCAAAAAAGGTCATACTAGAGTATGTCACTTAAAAAAAGGTCATACTATGGTATGTCGCTCAAAAAAGGTCATACTATAGTATGTCACTCAAAAAAGGTCAGCACGGATGTTAGCACGGATGCTAACAAGTTAGCACGGATGGTAATTGTGCTTCAAAAAGGGTCATACTATAGTATGTGCTTCAAAAAAGGTCATACTATAGTATGTCGCTCCAAAAAGGTCATACTATCGTATGTCGCTCAAAAAAGGTCATACTATAGTATGTCTCTCAAAAAAGGTCATACTATAGTATGTGCTTCAAAAAAGGTCATACTATAGTATGTCGCTCAAAAAAGGTCATACTATCGTATGTCGCTCAAAAAAGGTCATACTATAGTATGTGCTTCAAAAAAGGTCATACTATCGTATGTCGCTCAAAATAGGTCATACTATAGTATGTCTCTCAAAAAAGGTCATACTATAGTATGTCGCTCAAAAAAGGTCATACTATAGTATGTCGCTCAAAAAAGGTCATACTATAGTATGTGCTTCAAAAAAGGTCATACTATAGTATGTCACTCAAAAAAGGTCATACTAGAGTATGTCACTTAAAAAAGGTCATACTATAAAATGTCGCTCAAAAAAGGTCATACTATCGTATGTCGCTCAAAAAAGGTCATACTATAGTATGTCTCTCAAAAAAGGTCATACTATAGTATGTGCTTCAAAAAAGGTCATACTATAGTATGTCGCTCAAAAAAGGTCATACTATCGTATGTCGCTCAAAAAAGGTCATACTATAGTATGTGCTTCAAAAAAGGTCATACTATAGTATGTCGCTCAAAAAAGGTCATACTATCGTATGTCGCTCAAAATAGGTCATACTATAGTATGTCTCTCAAAAAAGGTCATACTATCGTATGTCGCTCAAAAAAGGTCATACTATAGTATGTCTCTCAAAAAAGGTCATACTATAGTATGTGCTTCAAAAAAGGTCATACTATAGTATGTCGCTCAAAAAAGGTCATACTATCGTATGTCGCTCAAAAAAGGTCATACTATAGTATGTGCTTCAAAAAAGGTCATACTATCGTATGTCGCTCAAAATAGGTCATACTATAGTATGTCTCTCAAAAAAGGTCATACTATAGTATGTCGCTCAAAAAAGGTCATACTATAGTATGTCGCTCAAAAAAGGTCATACTATAGTATGTGCTTCAAAAAAGGTCATACTATAGTATGTCACTCAAAAAAGGTCATACTAGAGTATGTCACTTAAAAAAGGTCATACTATAAAATGTCGCTCAAAAAAGGTCATACTATCGTATGTCGCTCAAAAAAGGTCATACTATAGTATGTGCTTCAAAAAAGGTCATACTATAGTATGTGCTTCAAAAAAGGTCATACTATAGTATGTGCTTCAAAAAAGGTCATACTATAGTATGTCGCTCAAAAAAGGTCATACTATCGTATGTCGCTCAAAATAGGTCATACTATAGTATGTCTCTCAAAAAAGGTCATACTATAGTATGTCGCTCAAAAAAGGTCATACTATAGTATGTCGCTCAAAAAAGGTCATACTATAGTAGGTGCTTCAAAAAAGGTCATACTATAGTATGTCGCTCAAAAAAGGTCATACTATCGTATGTCGCTCAAAAAAGGTCATACTATTGTATGTCGCTCAAAAAAGGTCATACTATAGTATGTGCTTCAAAAAAGGTCATACTATAGTATGTCTCTCAAAAAAGATCATACTATAGTATGTGCTTCAAAAAAGGTCATACTAGAGTATGTCACTTAAAAAAGGTCATACTATAGTATGTGCTTCAAAAAAGGTCATATTATAGTATGTCACTCAAAAAAGGTCATATTATAGTATGTCACTCAAAAAAGGTCATACTAGAGTATGTCACTTAAAAAAAGGTCATACTATGGTATGTCGCTCAAAAAAGGTCATACTATAGTATGTCACTCAAAAAAGGTCAGCACGGATGTTAGCACGGATGCTAACAAGTTAGCACGGATGGTAATTGTGCTTCAAAAAAGGTCATACTATAGTATGTGCTTCAAAAAAGGTCTTACTATAGTATGTCGCTCCAAAAAGGTCATACTATCGTATGTCGCTCAAAAAAGGTCATACTATAGTATGTCTCTCAAAAAAGGTCATACTATAGTATGTGCTTCAAAAAAGGTCATACTATAGTATGTCGCTCAAAAAAGGTCATACTATCGTATGTCGCTCAAAAAAGGTCATACTATAGTATGTGCTTCAAAAAAGGTCATACTATCGTATGTCGCTCAAAAATGGTCATACTATAGTATGTCGCTCAAAAAAGGTCATACTATAGTATGTGCTTCAAAAAAGGTCATACTATAGTATGTCACTCAAAAAAGGTCATACTAGAGTATGTCACTTAAAAAAGGTCATACTATAAAATGTCGCTCAAAAAAGGTCATACTATCGTATGTCGCTCAAAAAAGGTCATACTATAGTATGTGCTTCAAAAAAGGTCATACTATAGTATGTGCTTCAAAAAAGGTCATACTATAGTATGTCGCTCAAAAAAGGTCATACTATCGTATGTCGCTCAAAATAGGTCATACTATAGTATGTCTCTCAAAAAAGGTCATACTATAGTATGTCGCTCAAAAAAGGTCATACTATAGTATGTCGCTCAAAAAAGGTCATACTATAGTAGGTGCTTCAAAAAAGGTCATACTATAGTATGTCGCTCAAAAAAGGTCATACTATCGTATGTCGCTCAAAAAAGGTCATACTATTGTATGTCGCTCAAAAAAGGTCATACTATAGTATGTGCTTCAAAAAAGGTCATACTATAGTATGTCTCTCAAAAAAGATCATACTATAGTATGTGCTTCAAAAAAGGTCATACTAGAGTATGTCACTTAAAAAAGGTCATACTATAGTATGTCGCTCAAAAAAGGTCATACTATATATATAAATATTATTCATATTTATATATACCTGTATATATCTGTATATATTGTTTTTTTAATTTAATTTTTTAATTTTTCTTTTCCTTTTTAAATTTTTAAAAAACATTTTTGTAACTTTTCTAACTGCTGCTGTAGCACCGTAAATTTCCCCACTGTGGGACAATAAAGGAGCTATCTTATCTTATCTCTTATAGTATGTCACTCAAAAAAGGTCATACTATGGTATGTCGCTCAAAAAAGGTCATACTATAGTATGTGCTTCAAAAAAGGTCATACTATAGTATGTCTCTCAAAAAAGGTCATACTATAGTATGTGCTGCAAAAAAGGTCATACTATAGTATGTCACTCAAAAAAGGTCACAGATGCTAACAGGTTAGCACGGATGTTATCACGGATGCTAACAAGTTAGTACGGATGTTAGCACGGATGCTAACAGGTTAGCACGGATGTTAGCACGGATGCTAACAGGTTAGCACGGATGCTAACAGGTTAGCACGGATGCTAACAGGTTAGCATGGATGTTAGCACGGATGCTAACAAGTTAGCACGGATGTTAGCGCGGATGCTAACAGGTTAGCACGGATGCTAACAGGTTAGCACGGATGTTAGCACGGATGCTAACGAGTTAGCACGGATGGTAATTGTGCTTCAAAAAAGGTCATACTATAGTATGTGCTTCAAAAAAGGTCATACTATAGTATGTCGCTCCAAAAAGGTCATACTATCGTATGTCGCTCAAAAAAGGTCATACTATAGTATGTCTCTCAAAAAAGGTCATACTATAGTATGTGCTTCAAAAAAGGTCATACTATAGTATGTCGCTCAAAAAAGGTCATACTATCGTATGTCGCTCAAAAAAGGTCATACTATAGTATGTGCTTCAAAAAAGGTCATACTATCGTATGTCGCTCAAAATAGGTCATACTATAGTATGTCTCTCAAAAAAGGTCATACTATAGTATGTCGCTCAAAAAAGGTCATACTATAGTATGTCGCTCAAAAAAGGTCATACTATAGTATGTGCTTCAAAAAAGGTCATACTATAGTATGTCACTCAAAAAAGGTCATACTAGAGTATGTCACTTAAAAAAGGTCATACTATAAAATGTCGCTCAAAAAAGGTCATACTATCGTATGTCGCTCAAAAAAGGTCATACTATAGTATGTGCTTCAAAAAAGGTCATACTATAGTATGTGCTTCAAAAAAGGTCATACTATAGTATGTGCTTCAAAAAAGGTCATACTATAGTATGTCGCTCAAAAAAGGTCATACTATCGTATGTCGCTCAAAATAGGTCATACTATAGTATGTCTCTCAAAAAAGGTCATACTATAGTATGTCGCTCCAAAAAGGTCATACTATAGTATGTCGCTCAAAAAAGGTCATACTATAGTAGGTGCTTCAAAAAAGGTCATACTATAGTATGTTGCTCAAAAAAGGTCATACTATAGTATGTCTCTCAAAAAAGATCATACTATAGTATGTGCTTCAAAAAAGGTCATACTAGAGTATGTCACTTAAAAAAGGTCATACTATAGTATGTCGCTCAAAAAAGGTCATACTAGAGTATGTCACTCAAAAAAGGTCATACTAGAGTATGTCACTTAAAAAAAGGTCATACTATGGTATGTCGCTCAAAAAAGGTCATACTATAGTATGTGCTTCAAAAAAGGTCATACTATAGTATGTCTCTCAAAAAAGGTCATACTATAGTATGTGCTGCAAAAAAGGTCATACTATAGTATGTCACTCAAAAAAGGTCACAGATGCTAACAGGTTAGCACGGATGTTAGCACGGATGCTAACAGGTTAGCACGGATGTTAGCACGGATGCTAAATAGTTAGCACGGATGCTAACAGCTTAGCACGGATGCTAACAGGTTAGCATGGATGTTAGCACAGATGCCAACAGGTTAGCAAGGATGTTATCACGGATGCTAACAAGTTAGTACGGATGTTAGCACGGATGCTAACAGGTTAGCACGGATGTTAGCACGGATGCTAACAGGTTAGCACGGATGCTAACAGGTTAGCACGGATGCTAACAGGTTAGCACGGATGTTAGCACGGATGCTAACAAGTTAGCACGGATGTTAGCGCGGATGCTAACAGGTTAGCACGGATGCTAACAGGTTAGCACGGATGCTAACAAGTTAGCACGGATGTTAGCACGGATGCTAACAAGTTAGCACGGATGTTAGCGCGGATGCTAACAGGTTAGCACGGATGTTAGCACGGATGCTAACATGTTAGCACGGATGCTAACAGGTTAGCACGGATGCTAACAGGTTAGCACGGATGCTAACAGGTTAGCACGGATGTTAGCACGGATACTAACGAGTTAGCACGGATGTTAGCACGGATGCTAACAGGTTAGCACGGATGTTAGCACGGATGCTAACATGTTAGCACGGATGCTAACAGGTTAGCACGGATGCTAACAAGTTAGCACGGATGTACACATACTATAGTATGTGCTTCCAAAAAGGTCATACTATAGTATGTCGCTCCAAAAAGGTCATACTATAGTATGTCGCTCAAAAAAGGTCATACTATCGTATGTCGCTCAAAAAAGGTCATACTATAGTATGTGCTTCAAAAAAGGTCATATTATAGTATGTCACTCAAAAAAGGTCATATTATAGTAGGTGCTTCAAAAAAGGTCATACTATAGTATGTCGCTCAAAAAAGGTCATACTATCGTATGTCGCTCAAAATAGGTCATACTATAGTATGTCTCTCAAAAAAGGTCATACTATAGTATGTCGCTCCAAAAAGGTCATACTATAGTATGTCGCTCAAAAAAGGTCATACTATAGTAGGTGCTTCAAAAAAGGTCATACTATAGTATGTTGCTCAAAAAAGGTCATACTATAGTATGTCTCTCAAAAAAGATCATACTATAGTATGTGCTTCAAAAAAGGTCATACTAGAGTATGTCACTTAAAAAAGGTCATACTATAGTATGTCGCTCAAAAAAGGTCATACTAGAGTATGTCACTCAAAAAAGGTCATACTAGAGTATGTCACTTAAAAAAAGGTCATACTATGGTATGTCGCTCAAAAAAGGTCATACTATAGTATGTGCTTCAAAAAAGGTCATACTATAGTATGTCTCTCAAAAAAGGTCATACTATAGTATGTGCTGCAAAAAAGGTCATACTATAGTATGTCACTCAAAAAAGGTCACAGATGCTAACAGGTTAGCACGGATGTTAGCACGGATGCTAACAGGTTAGCACGGATGTTAGCACGGATGCTAAATAGTTAGCACGGATGCTAACAGCTTAGCACGGATGCTAACAGGTTAGCATGGATGTTAGCACAGATGCCAACAGGTTAGCAAGGATGTTATCACGGATGCTAACAAGTTAGTACGGATGTTAGCACGGATGCTAACAGGTTAGCACGGATGTTAGCACGGATGCTAACAGGTTAGCACGGATGCTAACAGGTTAGCACGGATGCTAACAGGTTAGCACGGATGTTAGCACGGATGCTAACAAGTTAGCACGGATGTTAGCGCGGATGCTAACAGGTTAGCACGGATGCTAACAGGTTAGCACGGATGCTAACAAGTTAGCACGGATGTTAGCACGGATGCTAACAAGTTAGCACGGATGTTAGCGCGGATGCTAACAGGTTAGCACGGATGTTAGCACGGATGCTAACATGTTAGCACGGATGCTAACAGGTTAGCACGGATGCTAACAGGTTAGCACGGATGCTAACAGGTTAGCACGGATGTTAGCACGGATACTAACGAGTTAGCACGGATGTTAGCACGGATGCTAACAGGTTAGCACGGATGTTAGCACGGATGCTAACATGTTAGCACGGATGCTAACAGGTTAGCACGGATGCTAACAAGTTAGCACGGATGTACACATACTATAGTATGTGCTTCCAAAAAGGTCATACTATAGTATGTCGCTCCAAAAAGGTCATACTATAGTATGTCGCTCAAAAAAGGTCATACTATCGTATGTCGCTCAAAAAAGGTCATACTATAGTATGTGCTTCAAAAAAGGTCATATTATAGTATGTCACTCAAAAAAGGTCATATTATAGTATGTCACTCAAAAAAGGTCATACTAGAGTATGTCACTTAAAAAAAGGTCATACTATGGTATGTCGCTCAAAAAAGGTCATACTATAGTATGTCACTCAAAAAAGGTCAGCACGGATGTTAGCACGGATGCTAACAAGTTAGCACGGATGGTAATTGTGCTTCAAAAAGGGTCATACTATAGTATGTGCTTCAAAAAAGGTCATACTATAGTATGTCGCTCCAAAAAGGTCATACTATCGTATGTCGCTCAAAAAAGGTCATACTATAGTATGTCTCTCAAAAAAGGTCATACTATAGTATGTGCTTCAAAAAAGGTCATACTATAGTATGTCGCTCAAAAAAGGTCATACTATCGTATGTCGCTCAAAAAAGGTCATACTATAGTATGTGCTTCAAAAAAGGTCATACTATCGTATGTCGCTCAAAATAGGTCATACTATAGTATGTCTCTCAAAAAAGGTCATACTATAGTATGTCGCTCAAAAAAGGTCATACTATAGTATGTCGCTCAAAAAAGGTCATACTATAGTATGTGCTTCAAAAAAGGTCATACTATAGTATGTCACTCAAAAAAGGTCATACTAGAGTATGTCACTTAAAAAAGGTCATACTATAAAATGTCGCTCAAAAAAGGTCATACTATCGTATGTCGCTCAAAAAAGGTCATACTATAGTATGTGCTTCAAAAAAGGTCATACTATAGTATGTGCTTCAAAAAAGGTCATACTATAGTATGTGCTTCAAAAAAGGTCATACTATAGTATGTCGCTCAAAAAAGGTCATACTATCGTATGTCGCTCAAAATAGGTCATACTATAGTATGTCTCTCAAAAAAGGTCATACTATAGTATGTCGCTCAAAAAAGGTCATACTATAGTATGTCGCTCAAAAAAGGTCATACTATAGTAGGTGCTTCAAAAAAGGTCATACTATAGTATGTCGCTCAAAAAAGGTCATACTATCGTATGTCGCTCAAAAAAGGTCATACTATTGTATGTCGCTCAAAAAAGGTCATACTATAGTATGTGCTTCAAAAAAGGTCATACTATAGTATGTCTCTCAAAAAAGATCATACTATAGTATGTGCTTCAAAAAAGGTCATACTAGAGTATGTCACTTAAAAAAGGTCATACTATAGTATGTGCTTCAAAAAAGGTCATATTATAGTATGTCACTCAAAAAAGGTCATATTATAGTATGTCACTCAAAAAAGGTCATACTAGAGTATGTCACTTAAAAAAAGGTCATACTATGGTATGTCGCTCAAAAAAGGTCATACTATAGTATGTCACTCAAAAAAGGTCAGCACGGATGTTAGCACGGATGCTAACAAGTTAGCACGGATGGTAATTGTGCTTCAAAAAAGGTCATACTATAGTATGTGCTTCAAAAAAGGTCATACTATAGTATGTCGCTCCAAAAAGGTCATACTATCGTATGTCGCTCAAAAAAGGTCATACTATAGTATGTCTCTCAAAAAAGGTCATACTATAGTATGTGCTTCAAAAAAGGTCATACTATAGTATGTCGCTCAAAAAAGGTCATACTATCGTATGTCGCTCAAAAAAGGTCATACTATAGTATGTGCTTCAAAAAAGGTCATACTATCGTATGTCGCTCAAAAATGGTCATACTATAGTATGTCGCTCAAAAAAGGTCATACTATAGTATGTGCTTCAAAAAAGGTCATACTATAGTATGTCACTCAAAAAAGGTCATACTAGAGTATGTCACTTAAAAAAGGTCATACTATAAAATGTCGCTCAAAAAAGGTCATACTATCGTATGTCGCTCAAAAAAGGTCATACTATAGTATGTGCTTCAAAAAAGGTCATACTATAGTATGTGCTTCAAAAAAGGTCATACTATAGTATGTCGCTCAAAAAAGGTCATACTATCGTATGTCGCTCAAAATAGGTCATACTATAGTATGTCTCTCAAAAAAGGTCATACTATAGTATGTCGCTCAAAAAAGGTCATACTATAGTATGTCGCTCAAAAAAGGTCATACTATAGTAGGTGCTTCAAAAAAGGTCATACTATAGTATGTCGCTCAAAAAAGGTCATACTATCGTATGTCGCTCAAAAAAGGTCATACTATTGTATGTCGCTCAAAAAAGGTCATACTATAGTATGTGCTTCAAAAAAGGTCATACTATAGTATGTCTCTCAAAAAAGATCATACTATAGTATGTGCTTCAAAAAAGGTCATACTAGAGTATGTCACTTAAAAAAGGTCATACTATAGTATGTCGCTCAAAAAAGGTCATACTATATATATAAATATTATTCATATTTATATATACCTGTATATATCTGTATATATTGTTTTTTTAATTTAATTTTTTAATTTTTCTTTTCCTTTTTAAATTTTTAAAAAACATTTTTGTAACTTTTCTAACTGCTGCTGTAGCACCGTAAATTTCCCCACTGTGGGACAATAAAGGAGCTATCTTATCTTATCTCTTATAATATGTCACTCAAAAAAGGTCATACTAGAGTATGTCACTTAAAAAAAGGTCATACTATGGTATGTCGCTCAAAAAAGGTCATACTATAGTATGTGCTTCAAAAAAGGTCATACTATAGTATGTCTCTCAAAAAAGGTCATACTATAGTATGTGCTGCAAAAAAGGTCATACTATAGTATGTCACTCAAAAAAGGTCACAGATGCTAACAGGTTAGCACGGATGTTAGCACGGATGCTAACAGGTTAGCACGGATGTTAGCACGGATGCTAAATAGTTAGCACGGATGCTAACAGCTTAGCACGGATGCTAACAGGTTAGCATGGATGTTAGCACAGATGCCAACAGGTTAGCAAGGATGTTATCACGGATGCTAACAAGTTAGTACGGATGTTAGCACGGATGCTAACAGGTTAGCACGGATGTTAGCACGGATGCTAACAGGTTAGCACGGATGCTAACAGGTTAGCACGGATGCTAACAGGTTAGCACGGATGTTAGCACGGATGCTAACAAGTTAGCACGGATGTTAGCGCGGATGCTAACAGGTTAGCACGGATGCTAACAGGTTAGCACGGATGCTAACAAGTTAGCACGGATGTTAGCGCGGATGCTAACAGGTTAGCACGGATGTTAACATGTTAGCACGGATGCTAACATGTTAGCACGGATGCTAACAGGTTAGCACGGATGCTAACAGGTTAGCACGGATGTTAGCACGGATGCTAACGAGTTAGCACGGATGTTAGCACGGATGCTAACAGGTTAGCACGGATGTTAGCAAGGATGCTAACATGTTAGCACGGATGCTAACAGGTTAGCACGGATGCTAACAAGTTAGCACGGATGTACACATACTATAGTATGTGCTTCCAAAAAGGTCATACTATAGTATGTCGCTCCAAAAAGGTCATACTATAGTATGTCGCTCAAAAAAGGTCATACTATCGTATGTCGCTCAAAAAAGGTCATACTATAGTATGTGCTTCAAAAAAGGTCATATTATAGTATGTCACTCAAAAAAGGTCATATTATAGTATGTCACTCAAAAAAGGTCATATTATAGTATGTCACTCAAAAAAGGTCATACTAGAGTATGTCACTTAAAAAAAGGTCATACTATGGTATGTCGCTCAAAAAAGGTCATACTATAGTATGTCACTCAAAAAAGGTCAGCACGGATGTTATCACGGATGCTAACAAGTTAGTACGGATGTTAGCACGGATGCTAACAGGTTAGCACGGATGTTAGCACGGATGCTAACAGGTTAGCACGGATGCTAACAGGTTAGCACGGATGCTAACAGGTTAGCATGGATGTTAGCACGGATGCTAACAAGTTAGCACGGATGTTAGCGCGGATGCTAACAGGTTAGCACGGATGCTAACAGGTTAGCACGGATGTTAGCACGGATGCTAACGAGTTAGCACGGATGGTAATTGTGCTTCAAAAAAGGTCATACTATAGTATGTGCTTCAAAAAAGGTCATACTATAGTATGTCGCTCCAAAAAGGTCATACTATCGTATGTCGCTCAAAAAAGGTCATACTATAGTATGTCTCTCAAAAAAGGTCATACTATAGTATGTGCTTCAAAAAAGGTCATACTATAGTATGTCGCTCAAAAAAGGTCATACTATCGTATGTCGCTCAAAAAAGGTCATACTATAGTATGTGCTTCAAAAAAGGTCATACTATCGTATGTCGCTCAAAATAGGTCATACTATAGTATGTCTCTCAAAAAAGGTCATACTATAGTATGTCGCTCAAAAAAGGTCATACTATAGTATGTCGCTCAAAAAAGGTCATACTATAGTATGTGCTTCAAAAAAGGTCATACTATAGTATGTCACTCAAAAAAGGTCATACTAGAGTATGTCACTTAAAAAAGGTCATACTATAAAATGTCGCTCAAAAAAGGTCATACTATCGTATGTCGCTCAAAAAAGGTCATACTATAGTATGTGCTTCAAAAAAGGTCATACTATAGTATGTGCTTCAAAAAAGGTCATACTATAGTATGTGCTTCAAAAAAGGTCATACTATAGTATGTCGCTCAAAAAAGGTCATACTATCGTATGTCGCTCAAAATAGGTCATACTATCGTATGTCGCTCAAAATAGGTCATACTATAGTATGTCTCTCAAAAAAGGTCATACTATAGTATGTCGCTCCAAAAAGGTCATACTATAGTATGTCGCTCAAAAAAGGTCATACTATAGTAGGTGCTTCAAAAAAGGTCATACTATAGTATGTTGCTCAAAAAAGGTCATACTATAGTATGTCTCTCAAAAAAGATCATACTATAGTATGTGCTTCAAAAAAGGTCATACTAGAGTATGTCACTTAAAAAAGGTCATACTATAGTATGTCGCTCAAAAAAGGTCATACTAGAGTATGTCACTCAAAAAAGGTCATACTAGAGTATGTCACTTAAAAAAAGGTCATACTATGGTATGTCGCTCAAAAAAGGTCATACTATAGTATGTGCTGCAAAAAAGGTCATACTATAGTATGTCACTCATAAAAGGTCACAGATGCTAACAGGTTAGCACGGATGTTAGCACGGATGCTAACAGGTTAGCACGGATGTTAGCACGGATGCTAAATAGTTAGCACGGATGCTAACAGCTTAGCACGGATGCTAACAGGTTAGCATGGATGTTAGCACAGATGCCAACAGGTTAGCAAGGATGTTATCACGGATGCTAACAAGTTAGTACGGATGTTAGCACGGATGCTAACAGGTTAGCACGGATGTTAGCACGGATGCTAACAGGTTAGCACGGATGCTAACAGGTTAGCACGGATGCTAACAGGTTAGCACGGATGTTAGCACGGATGCTAACAAGTTAGCACGGATGTTAGCGCGGATGCTAACAGGTTAGCACGGATGCTAACAGGTTAGCACGGATGCTAACAAGTTAGCACGGATGTTAGCACGGATGCTAACAAGTTAGCACGGATGTTAGCGCGGATGCTAACAGGTTAGCACGGATGTTAGCACGGATGCTAACATGTTAGCACGGATGCTAACAGGTTAGCACGGATGCTAACAGGTTAGCACGGATGCTAACAGGTTAGCACGGATGTTAGCACGGATACTAACGAGTTAGCACGGATGTTAGCACGGATGCTAACATGTTAGCACGGATGCTAACATGTTAGCACGGATGCTAACAAGTTAGCACGGATGTACACATACTATAGTATGTGCTTCCAAAAAGGTCATACTATAGTATGTCGCTCCAAAAAGGTCATACTATAGTATGTCGCTCAAAAAAGGTCATACTATCGTATGTCGCTCAAAAAAGGTCATACTATAGTATGTGCTTCAAAAAAGGTCATATTATAGTATGTCACTCAAAAAAGGTCATATTATAGTAGGTGCTTCAAAAAAGGTCATACTATAGTATGTCGCTCAAAAAAGGTCATACTATCGTATGTCGCTCAAAATAGGTCATACTATAGTATGTCTCTCAAAAAAGGTCATACTATAGTATGTCGCTCCAAAAAGGTCATACTATAGTATGTTGCTCAAAAAAGGTCATACTATAGTAGGTGCTTCAAAAAAGGTCATACTATAGTATGTTGCTCAAAAAAGGTCATACTATAGTATGTCTCTCAAAAAAGATCATACTATAGTATGTGCTTCAAAAAAGGTCATACTAGAGTATGTCACTTAAAAAAGGTCATACTATAGTATGTCGCTCAAAAAAGGTCATACTAGAGTATGTCACTCAAAAAAGGTCATACTAGAGTATGTCACTTAAAAAAAGGTCATACTATGGTATGTCGCTCAAAAAAGGTCATACTATAGTATGTGCTTCAAAAAAGGTCATACTATAGTATGTCTCTCAAAAAAGGTCATACTATAGTATGTGCTGCAAAAAAGGTCATACTATAGTATGTCACTCAAAAAAGGTCACAGATGCTAACAGGTTAGCACGGATGTTAGCACGGATGCTAACAGGTTAGCACGGATGTTAGCACGTATGCTAAATAGTTAGCACGGATGCTAACAGCTTAGCACGGATGCTAACAGGTTAGCATGGATGTTAGCACAGATGCCAACAGGTTAGCAAGGATGTTATCACGGATGCTAACAAGTTAGTACGGATGTTAGCACGGATGCTAACAGGTTAGCACGGATGTTAGCACGGATGCTAACAGGTTAGCACGGATGCTAACAGGTTAGCACGGATGTTAGCACGGATGCTAACAAGTTAGCACGGATGTTAGCGCGGATGCTAACAGGTTAGCACGGATGCTAACAGGTTAGCACGGATGCTAACAAGTTAGCACGGATGTTAGCACGGATGCTAACAAGTTAGCACAGATGTTAGCGCGGATGCTAACAGGTTAGCACGGATGTTAGCACGGATGCTAACATGTTAGCACGGATGCTAACAGGTTAGCACGGATGCTAACAGGTTAGCACGGATGCTAACAGGTTAGCACGGATGTTAGCACGGATACTAACGAGTTAGCACGGATGTTAGCACGGATGCTAACAGGTTAGCACGGATGTTAGCACGGATGCTAACATGTTAGCACGGATGCTAACAGGTTAGCACGGATGCTAACAAGTTAGCACGGATGTACACATACTATAGTATGTGCTTCCAAAAAGGTCATACTATAGTATGTCGCTCCAAAAAGGTCATACTATAGTATGTCGCTCAAAAAAGGTCATACTATCGTATGTCGCTCAAAAAAGGTCATACTATAGTATGTGCTTCAAAAAAGGTCATATTATAGTATGTCACTCAAAAAAGGTCATATTATAGTATGTCACTCAAAAAAGGTCATACTAGAGTATGTCACTTAAAAAAAGGTCATACTATGGTATGTCGCTCAAAAAAGGTCATACTATAGTATGTCACTCAAAAAAGGTCAGCACGGATGTTAGCACGGATGCTAACAAGTTAGCACGGATGGTAATTGTGCTTCAAAAAGGGTCATACTATAGTATGTGCTTCAAAAAAGGTCATACTATAGTATGTCGCTCCAAAAAGGTCATACTATCGTATGTCGCTCAAAAAAGGTCATACTATAGTATGTCTCTCAAAAAAGGTCATACTATAGTATGTGCTTCAAAAAAGGTCATACTATAGTATGTCGCTCAAAAAAGGTCATACTATCGTATGTCGCTCAAAAAAGGTCATACTATAGTATGTGCTTCAAAAAAGGTCATACTATCGTATGTCGCTCAAAATAGGTCATACTATAGTATGTCTCTCAAAAAAGGTCATACTATAGTATGTCGCTCAAAAAAGGTCATACTATAGTATGTGCTTCAAAAAAGGTCATACTATAGTATGTCACTCAAAAAAGGTCATACTAGAGTATGTCACTTAAAAAAGGTCATACTATAAAATGTCGCTCAAAAAAGGTCATACTATCGTATGTCGCTCAAAAAAGGTCATACTATAGTATGTGCTTCAAAAAAGGTCATACTATAGTATGTGCTTCAAAAAAGGTCATACTATAGTATGTGCTTCAAAAAAGGTCATACTATAGTATGTCGCTCAAAAAAGGTCATACTATCGTATGTCGCTCAAAATAGGTCATACTATAGTATGTCTCTCAAAAAAGGTCATACTATAGTATGTCGCTCAAAAAAGGTCATACTATAGTATGTCGCTCAAAAAAGGTCATACTATAGTAGGTGCTTCAAAAAAGGTCATACTATAGTATGTCGCTCAAAAAAGGTCATACTATCGTATGTCGCTCAAAAAAGGTCATACTATTGTATGTCGCTCAAAAAAGGTCATACTATAGTATGTGCTTCAAAAAAGGTCATACTATAGTATGTCTCTCAAAAAAGATCATACTATAGTATGTGCTTCAAAAAAGGTCATACTAGAGTATGTCACTTAAAAAAGGTCATACTATAGTATGTGCTTCAAAAAAGGTCATATTATAGTATGTCACTCAAAAAAGGTCATATTATAGTATGTCACTCAAAAAAGGTCATACTAGAGTATGTCACTTAAAAAAAGGTCATACTATGGTATGTCGCTCAAAAAAGGTCATACTATAGTATGTCACTCAAAAAAGGTCAGCACGGATGTTAGCACGGATGCTAACAAGTTAGCACGGATGGTAATTGTGCTTCAAAAAAGGTCATACTATAGTATGTGCTTCAAAAAAGGTCATACTATAGTATGTCGCTCCAAAAAGGTCATACTATCGTATGTCGCTCAAAAAAGGTCATACTATAGTATGTCTCTCAAAAAAGGTCATACTATCGTATGTCGCTCAAAAATGGTCATACTATAGTATGTCGCTCAAAAAAGGTCATACTATAGTATGTGCTTCAAAAAAGGTCATACTATAGTATGTCACTCAAAAAAGGTCATACTAGAGTATGTCACTTAAAAAAGGTCATACTATAAAATGTCGCTCAAAAAAGGTCATACTATCGTATGTCGCTCAAAAAAGGTCATACTATAGTATGTGCTTCAAAAAAGGTCATACTATAGTATGTGCTTCAAAAAAGGTCATACTATAGTATGTCGCTCAAAAAAGGTCATACTATCGTATGTCGCTCAAAATAGGTCATACTATAGTATGTCTCTCAAAAAAGGTCATACTATAGTATGTCGCTCAAAAAAGGTCATACTATAGTATGTCGCTCAAAAAAGGTCATACTATAGTAGGTGCTTCAAAAAAGGTCATACTATAGTATGTCGCTCAAAAAAGGTCATACTATCGTATGTCGCTCAAAAAAGGTCATACTATTGTATGTCGCTCAAAAAAGGTCATACTATAGTATGTGCTTCAAAAAAGGTCATACTATAGTATGTCTCTCAAAAAAGATCATACTATAGTATGTGCTTCAAAAAAGGTCATACTAGAGTATGTCACTTAAAAAAGGTCATACTATAGTATGTCGCTCAAAAAAGGTCATACTATATATATAAATATTATTCATATTTATATATACCTGTATATATCTGTATATATTGTTTTTTTAATTTAATTTTTTAATTTTTCTTTTCCTTTTTAAATTTTTAAAAAACATTTTTGTAACTTTTCTAACTGCTGCTGTAGCACCGTAAATTTCCCCACTGTGGGACAATAAAGGAGCTATCTTATCTTATCTCTTATAATATGTCACTCAAAAAAGGTCATACTAGAGTATGTCACTTAAAAAAAGGTCATACTATGGTATGTCGCTCAAAAAAGGTCATACTATAGTATGTGCTTCAAAAAAGGTCATACTATAGTATGTCTCTCAAAAAAGGTCATACTATAGTATGTGCTGCAAAAAAGGTCATACTATAGTATGTCACTCAAAAAAGGTCACAGATGCTAACAGGTTAGCACGGATGTTAGCACGGATGCTAACAGGTTAGCACGGATGTTAGCACGGATGCTAAATAGTTAGCACGGATGCTAACAGCTTAGCACGGATGCTAACAGGTTAGCATGGATGTTAGCACAGATGCCAACAGGTTAGCAAGGATGTTATCACGGATGCTAACAAGTTAGTACGGATGTTAGCACGGATGCTAACAGGTTAGCACGGATGTTAGCACGGATGCTAACAGGTTAGCACGGATGCTAACAGGTTAGCACGGATGCTAACAGGTTAGCACGGATGTTAGCACGGATGCTAACAAGTTAGCACGGATGTTAGCGCGGATGCTAACAGGTTAGCACGGATGCTAACAGGTTAGCACGGATGCTAACAAGTTAGCACGGATGTTAGCGCGGATGCTAACAGGTTAGCACGGATGTTAACATGTTAGCACGGATGCTAACATGTTAGCACGGATGCTAACAGGTTAGCACGGATGCTAACAGGTTAGCACGGATGTTAGCACGGATGCTAACGAGTTAGCACGGATGTTAGCACGGATGCTAACAGGTTAGCACGGATGTTAGCAAGGATGCTAACATGTTAGCACGGATGCTAACAGGTTAGCACGGATGCTAACAAGTTAGCACGGATGTACACATACTATAGTATGTGCTTCCAAAAAGGTCATACTATAGTATGTCGCTCCAAAAAGGTCATACTATAGTATGTCGCTCAAAAAAGGTCATACTATCGTATGTCGCTCAAAAAAGGTCATACTATAGTATGTGCTTCAAAAAAGGTCATATTATAGTATGTCACTCAAAAAAGGTCATATTATAGTATGTCACTCAAAAAAGGTCATACTAGAGTATGTCACTTAAAAAAAGGTCATACTATGGTATGTCGCTCAAAAAAGGTCATACTATAGTATGTCACTCAAAAAAGGTCAGCACGGATGTTAGCACGGATGCTAACAAGTTAGCACGGATGGTAATTGTGCTTCAAAAAAGGTCATACTATAGTATGTGCTTCAAAAAAGGTCATACTATAGTATGTCGCTCCAAAAAGGTCATACTATCGTATGTCGCTCAAAAAAGGTCATACTATAGTATGTCTCTCAAAAAAGGTCATACTATAGTATGTGCTTCAAAAAAGGTCATACTATAGTATGTCGCTCAAAAAAGGTCATACTATAGTATGTGCTTCAAAAAAGGTCATACTATAGTATGTCGCTCAAAAAAGGTCATACTATAGTATGTGCTTCAAAAAAGGTCATACTATAGTATGTCACTCAAAAAAGGTCATACTAGAGTATGTCACTTAAAAAAGGTCATACTATAAAATGTCGCTCAAAAAAGGTCATACTATCGTATGTCGCTCAAAAAAGGTCATACTATAGTATGTGCTTCAAAAAAGGTCATACTATAGTATGTGCTTCAAAAAAGGTCATACTATAGTATGTCGCTCAAAAAAGGTCATACTATCGTATGTCGCTCAAAATAGGTCATACTATAGTATGTCTCTCAAAAAAGGTCATACTATAGTATGTCGCTCAAAAAAGGTCATACTATAGTATGTCGCTCAAAAAAGGTCATACTATAGTAGGTGCTTCAAAAAAGGTCATACTATAGTATGTCGCTCAAAAAAGGTCATACTATCGTATGTCGCTCAAAAAAGGTCATACTATTGTATGTCGCTCAAAAAAGGTCATACTATAGTATGTGCTTCAAAAAAGGTCATACTATAGTATGTCTCTCAAAAAAGATCATACTATAGTATGTGCTTCAAAAAAGGTCATACTAGAGTATGTCACTTAAAAAAGGTCATACTATAGTATGTCGCTCAAAAAAGGTCATACTATATATATAAATATTATTCATATTTATATATACCTGTATATATCTGTATATATTGTTTTTTTAATTTAATTTTTTAATTTTTCTTTTCCTTTTTAAATTTTTAAAAAACATTTTTGTAACTTTTCTAACTGCTGCTGTAGCACCGTAAATTTCCCCACTGTGGGACAATAAAGGAGCTATCTTATCTTATCTCTTATAGTATGTCACTCAAAAAAGGTCATACTAGAGTATGTCACTTAAAAAAAGGTCATACTATGGTATGTCGCTCAAAAAAGGTCATACTATAGTATGTGCTTCAAAAAAGGTCATACTATAGTATGTCTCTCAAAAAAGGTCATACTATAGTATGTGCTGCAAAAAAGGTCATACTATAGTATGTCACTCAAAAAAGGTCACAGATGCTAACAGGTTAGCACGGATGTTATCACGGATGCTAACAAGTTAGTACGGATGTTAGCACGGATGCTAACAGGTTAGCACGGATGTTAGCACGGATGCTAACAGGTTAGCACGGATGCTAACAGGTTAGCACGGATGCTAACAGGTTAGCACGGATGTTAGCACGGATGCTAACAAGTTAGCACGGATGTTAGCGCGGATGCTAACAGGTTAGCACGGATGCTAACAGGTTAGCACGGATGTTAGCACGGATGCTAACGAGTTAGCACGGATGGTAATTGTGCTTCAAAAAAGGTCATACTATAGTATGTGCTTCAAAAAAGGTCATACTATAGTATGTCGCTCCAAAAAGGTCATACTATCGTATGTCGATCAAAAAAGGTCATACTATAGTATGTCTCTCAAAAAAGGTCATACTATAGTATGTGCTTCAAAAAAGGTCATACTATAGTATGTCGCTCAAAAAAGGTCATACTATCGTATGTCGCTCAAAAAAGGTCATACTATAGTATGTGCTTCAAAAAAGGTCATACTATCGTATGTCGCTCAAAATAGGTCATACTATAGTATGTCTCTCAAAAAAGGTCATACTATAGTATGTCGCTCAAAAAAGGTCATACTATAGTATGTCGCTCAAAAAAGGTCATACTATAGTATGTGCTTCAAAAAAGGTCATACTATAGTATGTCACTCAAAAAAGGTCATACTAGAGTATGTCACTTAAAAAAGGTCATACTATAAAATGTCGCTCAAAAAAGGTCATACTATCGTATGTCGCTCAAAAAAGGTCATACTATAGTATGTGCTTCAAAAAAGGTCATACTATAGTATGTGCTTCAAAAAAGGTCATACTATAGTATGTGCTTCAAAAAAGGTCATACTATAGTATGTCGCTCAAAAAAGGTCATACTATCGTATGTCGCTCAAAATAGGTCATACTATAGTATGTCTCTCAAAAAAGGTCATACTATAGTATGTCGCTCCAAAAAGGTCATACTATAGTATGTCGCTCAAAAAAGGTCATACTATAGTAGGTGCTTCAAAAAAGGTCATACTATAGTATGTTGCTCAAAAAAGGTCATACTATTGTATGTCGCTCAAAAAAGGTCATACTATAGTATGTGCTTCAAAAAAGGTCATACTATAGTATGTCTCTCAAAAAAGATCATACTATAGTATGTGCTTCAAAAAAGGTCATACTAGAGTATGTCACTTAAAAAAGGTCATACTATAGTATGTCGCTCAAAAAAGGTCATACTAGAGTATGTCGCTCAAAAAAGGTCATACTAGAGTATGTCACTTAAAAAAAGGTCATACTATGGTATGTCGCTCAAAAAAGGTCATACTATAGTATGTGCTTCAAAAAAGGTCATACTATAGTATGTCTCTCAAAAAAGGTCATACTATAGTATGTGCTGCAAAAAAGGTCATACTATAGTATGTCACTCAAAAAAGGTCACAGATGCTAACAGGTTAGCACGGATGTTAGCACGGATGCTAACAGGTTAGCACGGATGTTAGCACGGATGCTAAATAGTTAGCACGGATGCTAACAGCTTAGCACGGATGCTAACAGGTTAGCATGGATGTTAGCACAGATGCCAACAGGTTAGCAAGGATGTTATCACGGATGCTAACAAGTTAGTACGGATGTTAGCACGGATGCTAACAGGTTAGCACGGATGTTAGCACGGATGCTAACAGGTTAGCACGGATGCTAACAGGTTAGCACGGATGCTAACAGGTTAGCACGGATGTTAGCGCGGATGCTAACAGGTTAGCACGGATGCTAACAGGTTAGCACGGATGCTAACAGGTTAGCACGGATGCTAACAGGTTAGCACGGATGCTAACAAGTTAGCACGGATGTTAGCACGGATGCTAACAAGTTAGCACGGATGTTAGCGCGGATGCTAACAGGTTAGCACGGATGTTAGCACGGATGCTAACATGTTAGCACGGATGCTAACAGGTTAGCACGGATGCTAACAGGTTAGCACGGATGCTAACAGGTTAGCACGGATGTTAGCACGGATACTAACGAGTTAGCACGGATGTTAGCACGGATGCTAACAGGTTAGCACGGATGTTAGCACGGATGCTAACATGTTAGCACGGATGCTAACAGGTTAGCACGGATGCTAACAAGTTAGCACGGATGTACACATACTATAGTATGTGCTTCCAAAAAGGTCATACTATAGTATGTCGCTCCAAAAAGGTCATACTATAGTATGTCGCTCAAAAAAGGTCATACTATCGTATGTCGCTCAAAAAAGGTCATACTATAGTATGTGCTTCAAAAAAGGTCATATTATAGTATGTCACTCAAAAAAGGTCATATTATAGTATGTCACTCAAAAAAGGTCATACTAGAGTATGTCACTTAAAAAAAGGTCATACTATGGTATGTCGCTCAAAAAAGGTCATACTATAGTATGTCACTCAAAAAAGGTCAGCACGGATGTTAGCACGGATGCTAACAAGTTAGCACGGATGGTAATTGTGCTTCAAAAAGGGTCATACTATAGTATGTGCTTCAAAAAAGGTCATACTATAGTATGTCGCTCCAAAAAGGTCATACTATCGTATGTCGCTCAAAAAAGGTCATACTATAGTATGTCTCTCAAAAAAGGTCATACTATAGTATGTGCTTCAAAAAAGGTCATACTATAGTATGTCGCTCAAAAAAGGTCATACTATCGTATGTCGCTCAAAAAAGGTCATACTATAGTATGTGCTTCAAAAAAGGTCATACTATCGTATGTCGCTCAAAATAGGTCATACTATAGTATGTCTCTCAAAAAAGGTCATACTATAGTATGTCGCTCAAAAAAGGTCATACTATAGTATGTCGCTCAAAAAAGGTCATACTATAGTATGTGCTTCAAAAAAGGTCATACTATAGTATGTCACTCAAAAAAGGTCATACTAGAGTATGTCACTTAAAAAAGGTCATACTATAAAATGTCGCTCAAAAAAGGTCATACTATCGTATGTCGCTCAAAAAAGGTCATACTATAGTATGTGCTTCAAAAAAGGTCATACTATAGTATGTGCTTCAAAAAAGGTCATACTATAGTATGTGCTTCAAAAAAGGTCATACTATAGTATGTCGCTCAAAAAAGGTCATACTATAGTATGTCGCTCAAAAAAGGTCATACTATAGTATGTCGCTCAAAAAAGGTCATACTATAGTAGGTGCTTCAAAAAAGGTCATACTATAGTATGTCGCTCAAAAAAGGTCATACTATCGTATGTCGCTCAAAAAAGGTCATACTATTGTATGTCGCTCAAAAAAGGTCATACTATAGTATGTGCTTCAAAAAAGGTCATACTATAGTATGTCGCTCAAAAAAGGTCATACTATCGTATGTCGCTCAAAAAAGGTCATACTATTGTATGTCGCTCAAAAAAGGTCATACTATAGTATGTGCTTCAAAAAAGGTCATACTATAGTATGTCTCTCAAAAAAGGTCATACTATAGTATGTGCTTCAAAAAAGGTCATACTATAGTATGTCGCTCAAAAAAGGTCATACTATAGTATGTGCTTCAAAAAAGGTCATACTATAGTATGTCGCTCAAAAAAGGTCATACTATAGTATGTGCTTCAAAAAAGGTCATACTATAGTATGTCACTCAAAAAAGGTCATACTAGAGTATGTCACTTAAAAAAGGTCATACTATAAAATGTCGCTCAAAAAAGGTCATACTAGAGTATGTCGCTCAAAAAAGGTCATACTATAGTATGTGCTTCAAAAAAGGTCATACTATAGTATGTGCTTCAAAAAAGGTCATACTATAGTATGTCGCTCAAAAAAGGTCATACTATCGTATGTCGCTCAAAATAGGTCATACTATAGTATGTCTCTCAAAAAAGGTCATACTATAGTATGTCGCTCAAAAAAGGTCATACTATAGTATGTCGCTCAAAAAAGGTCATACTATAGTAGGTGCTTCAAAAAAGGTCATACTATAGTATGTCGCTCAAAAAAGGTCATACTATCGTATGTCGCTCAAAAAAGGTCATACTATTGTATGTCGCTCAAAAAAGGTCATACTATAGTATGTGCTTCAAAAAAGGTCATACTATAGTATGTCTCTCAAAAAAGATCATACTATAGTATGTGCTTCAAAAAAGGTCATACTAGAGTATGTCACTTAAAAAAGGTCATACTATAGTATGTCGCTCAAAAAAGGTCATACTATATATATAAATATTATTCATATTTATATATACCTGTATATATCTGTATATATTGTTTTTTTAATTTAATTTTTTAATTTTTCTTTTCCTTTTTAAATTTTTAAAAAACATTTTTGTAACTTTTCTAACTGCTGCTGTAGCACCGTAAATTTCCCCACTGTGGGACAATAAAGGAGCTATCTTATCTTATCTCTTATAGTATGTCACTCAAAAAAGGTCATACTAGAGTATGTCACTTAAAAAAAGGTCATACTATGGTATGTCGCTCAAAAAAGGTCATACTATATATATAAATATTATTCATATTTATATATACCTGTATATATCTGTATATATTGTTTTTTTAATTTAATTTTTTAATTTTTCTTTTCCTTTTTAAATTTTTAAAAAACATTTTTGTAACTTTTCTAACTGCTGCTGTAGCACCGTAAATTTCCCCACTGTGGGACAATAAAGGAGCTATCTTATCTTATCTCTTATAGTATGTCACTCAAAAAAGGTCATACTAGAGTATGTCACTTAAAAAAAGGTCATACTATGGTATGTCGCTCAAAAAAGGTCATACTATAGTATGTGCTTCAAAAAAGGTCATACTATAGTATGTCTCTCAAAAAAGGTCATACTATAGTATGTGCTGCAAAAAAGGTCATACTATAGTATGTCACTCAAAAAAGGTCACAGATGCTAACAGGTTAGCACGGATGTTATCACGGATGCTAACAAGTTAGTACGGATGTTAGCACGGATGCTAACAGGTTAGCACGGATGTTAGCACGGATGCTAACAGGTTAGCACGGATGCTAACAGGTTAGCACGGATGCTAACAGGTTAGCACGGATGTTAGCACGGATGCTAACAAGTTAGCACGGATGTTAGCGCGGATGCTAACAGGTTAGCACGGATGCTAACAGGTTAGCACGGATGTTAGCACGGATGCTAACGAGTTAGCACGGATGGTAATTGTGCTTCAAAAAAGGTCATACTATAGTATGTGCTTCAAAAAAGGTCATACTATCGTATGTCGCTCAAAATAGGTCATACTATAGTATGTCGCTCAAAAAAGGTCATACTATAGTATGTCGCTCAAAAAAGGTCATACTATAGTATGTCGCTCAAAAAAGGTCATACTATAGTATGTGCTTCAAAAAAGGTCATACTATAGTATGTCACTCAAAAAAGGTCATACTAGAGTATGTCACTTAAAAAAGGTCATACTATAAAATGTCGCTCAAAAAAGGTCATACTATCGTATGTCGCTCAAAAAAGGTCATACTATAGTATGTGCTTCAAAAAAGGTCATACTATAGTATGTGCTTCAAAAAAGGTCATACTATAGTATGTGCTTCAAAAAAGGTCATACTATAGTATGTCGCTCAAAAAAGGTCATACTATCGTATGTCGCTCAAAATAGGTCATACTATAGTATGTCTCTCAAAAAAGGTCATACTATAGTATGTCGCTCCAAAAAGGTCATACTATAGTATGTCGCTCAAAAAAGGTCATACTATAGTAGGTGCTTCAAAAAAGGTCATACTATAGTATGTTGCTCAAAAAAGGTCATACTATTGTATGTCGCTCAAAAAAGGTCATACTATAGTATGTGCTTCAAAAAAGGTCATACTATAGTATGTCTCTCAAAAAAGATCATACTATAGTATGTGCTTCAAAAAAGGTCATACTAGAGTATGTCACTTAAAAAAGGTCATACTATAGTATGTCGCTCAAAAAAGGTCATACTAGAGTATGTCACTCAAAAAAGGTCATACTAGAGTATGTCACTTAAAAAAAGGTCATACTATGGTATGTCGCTCAAAAAAGGTCATACTATAGTATGTGCTTCAAAAAAGGTCATACTATAGTATGTCTCTCAAAAAAGGTCATACTATAGTATGTGCTGCAAAAAAGGTCATACTATAGTATGTCACTCAAAAAAGGTCACAGATGCTAACAGGTTAGCACGGATGTTAGCACGGATGCTAACAGGTTAGCACGGATGTTAGCACGGATGCTAAATAGTTAGCACGGATGCTAACAGCTTAGCACGGATGCTAACAGGTTAGCATGGATGTTAGCACAGATGCCAACAGGTTAGCAAGGATGTTATCACGGATGCTAACAAGTTAGTACGGATGTTAGCACGGATGCTAACAGGTTAGCACGGATGTTAGCACGGATGCTAACAGGTTAGCACGGATGCTAACAGGTTAGCACGGATGCTAACAGGTTAGCACGGATGTTAGCGCGGATGCTAACAGGTTAGCACGGATGCTAACAGGTTAGCACGGATGCTAACAAGTTAGCACGGATGTTAGCACGGATGCTAACAAGTTAGCACGGATGTTAGCGCGGATGCTAACAGGTTAGCACGGATGTTAGCACGGATGCTAACATGTTAGCACGGATGCTAACAGGTTAGCACGGATGCTAACAGGTTAGCACGGATGTTAGCACGGATACTAACGAGTTAGCACGGATGTTAGCACGGATGCTAACAGGTTAGCACGGATGTTAGCACGGATGCTAACATGTTAGCACGGATGCTAACAGGTTAGCACGGATGCTAACAAGTTAGCACGGATGTACACATACTATAGTATGTGCTTCCAAAAAGGTCATACTATAGTATGTCGCTCAAAAAAGGTCATACTATCGTATGTCGCTCAAAAAAGGTCATACTATAGTATGTGCTTCAAAAAAGGTCATATTATAGTATGTCACTCAAAAAAGGTCATATTATAGTATGTCACTCAAAAAAGGTCATACTAGAGTATGTCACTTAAAAAAAGGTCATACTATGGTATGTCGCTCAAAAAAGGTCATACTATAGTATGTCACTCAAAAAAGGTCAGCACGGATGTTAGCACGGATGCTAACAAGTTAGCACGGATGGTAATTGTGCTTCAAAAAGGGTCATACTATAGTATGTGCTTCAAAAAAGGTCATACTATAGTATGTCGCTCCAAAAAGGTCATACTATCGTATGTCGCTCAAAAAAGGTCATACTATAGTATGTCTCTCAAAAAAGGTCATACTATAGTATGTGCTTCAAAAAAGGTCATACTATAGTATGTCGCTCAAAAAAGGTCATACTATCGTATGTCGCTCAAAAAAGGTCATACTATAGTATGTGCTTCAAAAAAGGTCATACTATCGTATGTCGCTCAAAATAGGTCATACTATAGTATGTGCTTCAAAAAAGGTCATACTATAGTATGTCACTCAAAAAAGGTCATACTAGAGTATGTCACTTAAAAAAGGTCATACTATAAAATGTCGCTCAAAAAAGGTCATACTATCGTATGTCGCTCAAAAAAGGTCATACTATAGTATGTGCTTCAAAAAAGGTCATACTATAGTATGTGCTTCAAAAAAGGTCATACTATAGTATGTGCTTCAAAAAAGGTCATACTATAGTATGTCGCTCAAAAAAGGTCATACTATCGTATGTCGCTCAAAATAGGTCATACTATAGTATGTCTCTCAAAAAAGGTCATACTATAGTATGTCGCTCAAAAAAGGTAATACTATAGTATGTCGCTCAAAAAAGGTCATACTATAGTAGGTGCTTCAAAAAAGGTCATACTATAGTATGTCGCTCAAAAAAGGTCATACTATCGTATGTCGCTCAAAAAAGGTCATACTATTGTATGTCGCTCAAAAAAGGTCATACTATAGTATGTGCTTCAAAAAAGGTCATACTATAGTATGTCTCTCAAAAAAGATCATACTATAGTATGTGCTTCAAAAAAGGTCATACTAGAGTATGTCACTTAAAAAAGGTCATACTATAGTATGTGCTTCAAAAAAGGTCATATTATAGTATGTCACTCAAAAAAGGTCATATTATAGTATGTCACTCAAAAAAGGTCATACTAGAGTATGTCACTTAAAAAAAGGTCATACTATGGTATGTCGCTCAAAAAAGGTCATACTATAGTATGTCACTCAAAAAAGGTCAGCACGGATGTTAGCACGGATGCTAACAAGTTAGCACGGATGGTAATTGTGCTTCAAAAAAGGTCATACTATAGTATGTCGCTCCAAAAAGGTCATACTATCGTATGTCGCTCAAAAAAGGTCATACTATAGTATGTCTCTCAAAAAAGGTCATACTATAGTATGTGCTTCAAAAAAGGTCATACTATAGTATGTCGCTCAAAAAAGGTCATACTATCGTATGTCGCTCAAAAAAGGTCATACTATAGTAGGTGCTTCAAAAAAGGTCATACTATCGTATGTCGCTCAAAAATGGTCATACTATAGTATGTCGCTCAAAAAAGGTCATACTATAGTATGTGCTTCAAAAAAGGTCATACTATAGTATGTCACTCAAAAAAGGTCATACTAGAGTATGTCACTTAAAAAAGGTCATACTATAAAATGTCGCTCAAAAAAGGTCATACTATCGTATGTCGCTCAAAAAAGGTCATACTATAGTATGTGCTTCAAAAAAGGTCATACTATAGTATGTGCTTCAAAAAAGGTCATACTATAGTATGTCGCTCAAAAAAGGTCATACTATCGTATGTCGCTCAAAATAGGTCATACTATAGTATGTCTCTCAAAAAAGGTCATACTATAGTATGTCGCTCAAAAAAGGTCATACTATAGTATGTCGCTCAAAAAAGGTCATACTATAGTAGGTGCTTCAAAAAAGGTCATACTATAGTATGTCGCTCAAAAAAGGTCATACTATCGTATGTCGCTCAAAAAAGGTCATACTATTGTATGTCGCTCAAAAAAGGTCATACTATAGTATGTGCTTCAAAAAAGGTCATACTATAGTATGTCTCTCAAAAAAGATCATACTATAGTATGTGCTTCAAAAAAGGTCATACTAGAGTATGTCACTTAAAAAAGGTCATACTATAATATGTCGCTCAAAAAAGGTCATACTATATATATAAATATTATTCATATTTATATATACCTGTATATATCTGTATATATTGTTTTTTTAATTTAATTTTTTAATTTTTCTTTTCCTTTTTAAATTTTTAAAAAACATTTTTGTAACTTTTCTAACTGCTGCTGTAGCACCGTAAATTTCCCCACTGTGGGACAATAAAGGAGCTATCTTATCTTATCTCTTATAGTATGTCACTCAAAAAAGGTCATACTAGAGTATGTCACTTAAAAAAAGGTCATACTATGGTATGTCGCTCAAAAAAGGTCATACTATAGTATGTGCTTCAAAAAAGGTCATACTATAGTATGTCTCTCAAAAAAGGTCATACTATAGTATGTGCTGCAAAAAAGGTCATACTATAGTATGTCACTCAAAAAAGGTCACAGATGCTAACAGGTTAGCACGGATGTTAGCACGGATGCTAACAGGTTAGCACGGATGTTAGCACGGATGCTAAATAGTTAGCACGGATGCTAACAGCTTAGCACGGATGCTAACAGGTTAGCACGGATGTTAGCGCGGATGCTAACAGGTTAGCACGGATGTTAACATGTTAGCACGGATGCTAACATGTTAGCACGGATGCTAACAGGTTAGCACGGATGCTAACAGGTTAGCACGGATGTTAGCACGGATGCTAACGAGTTAGCACGGATGTTAGCACGGATGCTAACAGGTTAGCACGGATGTTAGCAAGGATGCTAACATGTTAGCACGGATGCTAACAGGTTAGCACGGATGCTAACAAGTTAGCACGGATGTACACATACTATAGTATGTGCTTCCAAAAAGGTCATACTATAGTATGTCGCTCCAAAAAGGTCATACTATAGTATGTCGCTCAAAAAAGGTCATACTATCGTATGTCGCTCAAAAAAGGTCATACTATAGTATGTGCTTCAAAAAAGGTCATATTATAGTATGTCACTCAAAAAAGGTCATATTATAGTATGTCACTCAAAAAAGGTCATACTAGAGTATGTCACTTAAAAAAAGGTCATACTATGGTATGTCGCTCAAAAAAGGTCATACTATAGTATGTCACTCAAAAAAGGTCAGCACGGATGTTAGCACGGATGCTAACAAGTTAGCACGGATGGTAATTGTGCTTCAAAAAAGGTCATACTATAGTATGTGCTTCAAAAAAGGTCATACTATAGTATGTCGCTCCAAAAAGGTCATACTATCGTATGTCGCTCAAAAAAGGTCATACTATAGTATGTCTCTCAAAAAAGGTCATACTATAGTATGTGCTTCAAAAAAGGTCATACTATAGTATGTCGCTCAAAAAAGGTCATACTATAGTATGTGCTTCAAAAAAGGTCATACTATAGTATGTCGCTCAAAAAAGGTCATACTATAGTATGTGCTTCAAAAAAGGTCATACTATAGTATGTCACTCAAAAAAGGTCATACTAGAGTATGTCACTTAAAAAAGGTCATACTATAAAATGTCGCTCAAAAAAGGTCATACTATCGTATGTCGCTCAAAAAAGGTCATACTATAGTATGTGCTTCAAAAAAGGTCATACTATAGTATGTGCTTCAAAAAAGGTCATACTATAGTATGTCGCTCAAAAAAGGTCATACTATAGTATGTCGCTCAAAAAAGGTCATACTATATATATAAATATTATTCATATTTATATATACCTGTATATATCTGTATATATTGTTTTTTTAATTTAATTTTTTAATTTTTCTTTTCCTTTTTAAATTTTTAAAAAACATTTTTGTAACTTTTCTAACTGCTGCTGTAGCACCGTAAATTTCCCCACTGTGGGACAATAAAGGAGCTATCTTATCTTATCTCTTATAGTATGTCACTCAAAAAAGGTCATACTAGAGTATGTCACTTAAAAAAAGGTCATACTATAGTATGTCACTCAAAAAAGGTCACAGATGCTAACAGGTTAGCACGGATGTTAGCACGGATGCTAACAGGTTAGCACGGATGTTAGCACGGATGCTAAATAGTTAGCACGGATGCTAACAGCTTAGCACGGATGCTAACAGGTTAGCATGGATGTTAGCACAGATGCCAACAGGTTAGCAAGGATGTTATCACGGATGCTAACAAGTTAGTACGGATGTTAGCACGGATGCTAACAGGTTAGCACGGATGTTAGCACGGATGCTAACAGGTTAGCACGGATGCTAACAGGTTAGCACGGATGCTAACAGGTTAGCACGGATGTTAGCACGGATGCTAACAAGTTAGCACGGATGTTAGCGCGGATGCTAACAGGTTAGCACGGATGCTAACAGGTTAGCACGGATGCTAACAAGTTAGCACGGATGTTAGCGCGGATGCTAACAGGTTAGCACGGATGTTAACATGTTAGCACGGATGCTAACATGTTAGCACGGATGCTAACAGGTTAGCACGGATGCTAACAGGTTAGCACGGATGTTAGCACGGATGCTAACGAGTTAGCACGGATGTTAGCACGGATGCTAACAGGTTAGCACGGATGTTAGCAAGGATGCTAACATGTTAGCACGGATGCTAACAGGTTAGCACGGATGCTAACAAGTTAGCACGGATGTACACATACTATAGTATGTGCTTCCAAAAAGGTCATACTATAGTATGTCGCTCCAAAAAGGTCATACTATAGTATGTCGCTCAAAAAAGGTCATACTATCGTATGTCGCTCAAAAAAGGTCATACTATAGTATGTGCTTCAAAAAAGGTCATATTATAGTATGTCACTCAAAAAAGGTCATATTATAGTCCATCCATCCATCCATTGTCTTCCGCTTATCCGAGGCCGGGTCGCGGGGGCAGCAGTCTAAGCAGGGACTCCCAGACTTCCCTCACCCCGGACACGTCCTCCAGCTCCTCCGGTGGGACCCCAAGGCGTTCCCAGGCCAGCCGAGAGACATAGTCCCTCCAGCGTGTCCTGGGTCTTCCCCGGGGCCTCCTCCCGGTGGGACATGCCCAGAACACCTCCCTAGGGAGGCGTCCAGGAGGCATCCTGAGCAGATGCCCGAGCCACCTCAGCTGGTTCCTCTCAATGTGTAGGAGCAGCGGCTCTACTCCGAGCTCCTCCCGTGTGACCGAGCTCCTCACCCTATCCCTAAGGGTGCGCCCGGCCACTCTGCGGAGGAAGCCCATTTCAGCCACTTGTATACGCGATCTTGTCCTTTCGGTCATTACCCAAAGCTCATGACCATAGGTGAGGGTAGGAACGTAGATTGACCGGTAAATCGAGCGCTTCGCCTTCCGGCTCAGCTCCTTCTTCACCACAACGGACCGATACAGCGACCGCATCACTGCAGACGCTGCACCGATCCGCCTGTCAATCTCACGCTCCATCCTTCCCTCACTCGTGAACAAGACCCCGAGATACTTGAACTCCTCCACTTGGGGCAGAGACTCACCACCCACCCGGAGAGAGCAAACCACCTTTTTCCGGTCGAGAACCATGGCCTCGGATTTGGAGGAGCTGATTCTCATCCCAGCCGCTTCACACTCGGCTGCAAACCGCCCCAGTGCCTGCTGCAGGTCCTGGCTCGAAGAAGCCATCAGGACAACATCATCTGCAAACAGCAGAGATGAGATCCTGTGGTTCCCAAACCAGGCCCCCTCCGGCCCCTGGCTGCGCCTAGAAATTCTGTCCATAAATATAATGAACAGAACCGGTGACAAAGGGCAGCCCTGGCGGAGTCCAACATGCACTGTTGGACTCATATTATAGTATGTCACTCAAAAAAGGTCATACTAGAGTATGTCACTTAAAAAAAGGTCATACTATGGTATGTCGCTCAAAAAAGGTCATACTATAGTATGTCACTCAAAAAAGGTCAGCACGGATGTTAGCACGGATGCTAACAAGTTAGCACGGATGGTAATTGTGCTTCAAAAAAGGTCATACTATAGTATGTGCTTCAAAAAAGGTCATACTATAGTATGTCGCTCCAAAAAGGTCATACTATCGTATGTCGCTCAAAAAAGGTCATACTATAGTATGTCTCTCAAAAAAGGTCATACTATAGTATGTGCTTCAAAAAAGGTCATACTATAGTATGTCGCTCAAAAAAGGTCATACTATAGTATGTGCTTCAAAAAAGGTCATACTATAGTATGTCGCTCAAAAAAGGTCATACTATAGTATGTGCTTCAAAAAAGGTCATACTATAGTATGTCACTCAAAAAAGGTCATACTATAGTATGTGCTTCAAAAAAGGTCATACTATAAAATGTCGCTCAAAAAAGGTCATACTATCGTATGTCGCTCAAAAAAGGTCATACTATAGTATGTGCTTCAAAAAAGGTCATACTATCGTATGTCGCTCAAAATAGGTCATACTATAGTATGTCTCTCAAAAAAGGTCATACTATCGTATGTCGCTCAAAATAGGTCATACTATAGTATGTCTCTCAAAAAAGGTCATACTATAGTATGTCGCTCAAAAAAGGTCATACTATAGTATGTCGCTCAAAAAAGGTCATACTATAGTAGGTGCTTCAAAAAAGGTCATACTATAGTATGTCGCTCAAAAAAGGTCATACTATCGTATGTCGCTCAAAAAAGGTCATACTATTGTATGTCGCTCAAAAAAGGTCATACTATAGTATGTGCTTCAAAAAAGGTCATACTATAGTATGTCTCTCAAAAAAGATCATACTATAGTATGTGCTTCAAAAAAGGTCATACTAGAGTATGTCACTTAAAAAAGGTCATACTATAGTATGTCGCTCAAAAAAGGTCATACTATAGTATGTCACTCAAAAAAGGTCATACTAGAGTATGTCACTTAAAAAAAGGTCATACTATGGTATGTCGCTCAAAAAAGGTCATACTATAGTATGTGCTGCAAAAAAGGTCATACTATAGTATGTCACTCAAAAAAGGTCACAGATGCTAACAGGTTAGCACGGATGTTAGCACGGATGCTAACAGCTTAGCACGGATGCTAACAGGTTAGCATGGATGTTAGCACAGATGCCAACAGGTTAGCAAGGATGTTATCACGGATGCTAACAAGTTAGTACGGATGTTAGCACGGATGCTAACAGGTTAGCACGGATGTTAGCACGGATGCTAACAGGTTAGCACGGATGCTAACAGGTTAGCACGGATGCTAACAGGTTAGCACGGATGTTAGCACGGATGCTAACAAGTTAGCACGGATGTTAGCGCGGATGCTAACAGGTTAGCACGGATGCTAACAGGTTAGCACGGATGCTAACAAGTTAGCACGGATGTTAGCACGGATGCTAACAGGTTAGCACGGATGTTAGCACGGATGCTAACAGGTTAGCACGGATGTTAGCACGGATGCTAACAGGTTAGCACGGATGTTAGCACGGATGCTAACAAGTTAGCACGGATGTTAGCACGGATGCTAACAAGTTAGCACGGATGTTAGCACGGATGCTAACAAGTTAGCACGGATGCTAACAGGTTAGCATGGATGTTAGCACGGATGCTAACAGCTTAGCACGGATGCTAACAGGTTAGCATGGATGTTAGCACAGATGCCAACAGGTTAGCAAGGATGTTATCACGGATGCTAACAAGTTAGCACGGATGTTAGCGCGGATGCTAACAGGTTAGCACGGATGCTAACAGGTTAGCACGGATGCTAACAAGTTAGCACGGATGTTAGCACGGATGCTAACAAGTTAGCACGGATGTTAGCGCGGATGCTAACAGGTTAGCACGGATGCTAACAGGTTAGCACGGATGCTAACAAGTTAGCACGGATGTTAGCACGGATGCTAACAGGTTAGCACGGATGTTAGCACGGATGCTAACAGGTTAGCACGGATGTTAGCACGGATGCTAACAAGTTAGCACGGATGTTAGCACGGATGCTAACAAGTTAGCACGGATGCTAACAGGTTAGCATGGATGTTAGCACGGATGCTAACAGCTTAGCACGGATGCTAACAGGTTAGCATGGATGTTAGCACAGATGCCAACAGGTTAGCAAGGATGTTATCACGGATGCTAACAAGTTAGTACGGATGTTAGCACGGATGCTAACAGGTTAGCATGGATGTTAGCACGGATGCTAACAGGTTAGCACGGATGTTAGCACGGATGCTAACAAGTTAGCACGGATGTTAGCGCGGATGCTAACAGGTTAGCACGGATGCTAACAGGTTAGCACGGATGCTAACAAGTTAGCACGGATGCTAACAGGTTAGCACGGATGTTAGCACGGATGCTAACAAGTTAGCACGGATGTTAGCACGGATGCTAACAAGTTAGCACGGATGCTAACAGGTTAGCATGGATGTTAGCACGGATGCTAACAGCTTAGCACGGATGCTAACAGGTTAGCATGGATGTTAGCACAGATGCTAACAGGTTAGCAAGGATGTTATCACGAATGCTAACAAGTTAGTACGGATGCTAACAGGTTAGCATGGATGTTAGCACGGATGCTAACAAGTTAGCACGGATGCTAACAGGTTAGCACGGATGTTAGCACGGATGCTAACAAGTTAGCACGGATGGTAATTGTGCTTCAAAAAAGGTCATACTATAGTATGTGCTTCAAAAAAGGTCATACTATAGTATGTCGCTCCAAAAAGGTCATACTATCGTATGTCGCTCAAAAAAGGTCATACTATAGTATGTCTCTCAAAAAAGGTCATACTATAGTATGTGCTTCAAAAAAGGTCATACTATAGTATGTCGCTCAAAAAAGGTCATACTATCGTATGTCGCTCAAAAAAGGTCATACTATAGTATGTGCTTCAAAAAAGGTCATACTATAGTATGTCACTCAAAAAAGGTCATACTATAAAATGTCGCTCAAAAAAGGTCATACTATAAAATGTCGCTCAAAAAAGGTCATACTATCGTATGTCGCTCAAAAAAGGTCATACTATAGTATGTGCTTCAAAAAAGGTCATACTATAGTATGTGCTTCAAAAAAGGTCATACTATAGTATGTCGCTCAAAAAAGGTCATACTATCGTATGTCGCTCAAAAAAGGTCATACTATTGTATGTCGCTCAAAAAAGGTCATACTATAGTATGTCTCTCAAAAAAGGACATACTATAGTATGTGCTTCAAAAAAGGTCATACTATAGTATGTCTCTCAAAAAAGATCATACTATAGTATGTGCTTCAAAAAAGGTCATACTAGAGTATGTCACTTAAAAAAGGTCATACTATAGTATGTCGCTCAAAAAAGGTCATACTAGAGTATGTCACTTAAAAAAAGGTCATACTATGGTATGTCGCTCAAAAAAGGTCATACTATAGTATGTGCTGCAACAAAGGTCATACTATAGTATGTCACTCAAAAAAGGTCACAGATGCTAACAGGTTAGCACGGATGTTAGCACGGATGCTAACAGGTTAGCACGGATGTTAGCACGGATGCTAAATAGTTAGCACGGATGCTAACAGCTTAGCACGGATGCTAACAGGTTAGCATGGATGTTAGCACAGATGCTAACAGGTTAGCACGGATGTTAGCACGGATGCTAACAGGTTAGCACGGATGTTAGCACGGATGCTAACAGGTTAGCATGGATGTTAGCACAGATGCTAACAGGTTAGCACGGATGTTAGCACGGATGCTAACAGGTTAGCACGGATGTTAGCACGGATGCTAAATAGTTAGCACGGATGCTAACAGCTTAGCACGGATGCTAACAGGTTAGCATGGATGTTAGCACAGATGCCAACAGGTTAGCAAGGATGTTATCACGGATGCTAACAAGTTAGTACGGATGTTAGCACGGATGCTAACAGGTTAGCACGGGTGTTAGCACGGATGCTAACAGGTTAGCACGGATGCTAACAGGTTAGCACGGATGCTAACAAGTTAGCACGGATGTTAGCACGGATGCTAACAGGTTAGCACGGATGTTAGCACGGATGCTAACAGGTTAGCAAGGATGTTATCACGAATGCTAACAAGTTAGTACGGATGCTAACAGGTTAGCATGGATGTTAGCACGGATGCTAACAAGTTAGCACGGATGCTAACAGGTTAGCACGGATGTTAGCACGGATGCTAACAAGTTAGCACGGATGGTAATTGTGCTTCAAAAAAGGTCATACTATAGTATGTGCTTCAAAAAAGGTCATACTATAGTATGTCGCTCCAAAAAGGTCATACTATCGTATGTCGCTCAAAAAAGGTCATACTATAGTATGTGCTTCAAAAAAGGTCATACTATCGTATGTCGCTCAAAATAGGTCATACTATAGTATGTCTCTCAAAAAAGGTCATACTATAGTATGTCGCTCAAAAAAGGTCATACTATCGTATGTCGCTCAAAAAAGGTCATACTATCGTATGTCGCTCAAAAAAGGTCATACTATAGTATGTGCTTCAAAAAAGGTCATACTATCGTATGTCGCTCAAAATAGGTCATACTATAGTATGTCTCTCAAAAAAGGTCATACTATAGTATGTCGCTCAAAAAAGGTCATACTATCGTATGTCGCTCAAAATAGGTCATACTATAGTATGTCACTCAAAAAAGGTCATACTAGAGTATGTCACTTAAAAAAGGTCATACTATAAAATGTCGCTCAAAAAAGGTCATACTATCGTATGTCGCTCAAAAAAGGTCATACTATAGTATGTGCTTCAAAAAAGGTCATACTATAGTATGTGCTTCAAAAAAGGTCATACTATAGTATGTCGCTCAAAAAAGGTCATACTAGAGTATGTCACTTAAAAAAGGTCATACTATAGTATGTCGCTCAAAAAAGGTCATACTATAGTATGTGCTTCAAAAAAGGTCATACTATAGTATGTGCTTCAAAAAAGGTCATACTATAGTATGTGCTTCAAAAAAGGTCATACTATAGTATGTCTCTCAAAAAAGGTCATACTATAGTATGTGCTGCAACAAAGGTCATACTATAGTATGTCACTCAAAAAAGGTCACAGATGCTAACAGGTTAGCACGGATGTTAGCACGGATGCTAACGGGTTAGCACGGATGTTAGCACGGATGCTAAATAGTTAGCACGGATGCTAACAGCTTAGCACGGATGCTAACAGGTTAGCATGGATGTTAGCACGGATGCTAACAGCTTAGCACGGATGCTAACAGGTTAGCATGGATGTTAGCACAGATGCCAACCGGTTAGCAAGGATGTTATCACGGATGCTAACAAGTTAGTACGGATGTTAGCGCGGATGCTAACAGGTTAGCACGGATGCTAACAGGTTAGCACGGATGCTAACAAGTTAGCACGGATGTTAGCGCGGATGCTAACAGGTTAGCACGGATGCTAACAGGTTAGCACGGATGCTAACAAGTTAGCACGGATGCTAACAGGTTAGCACGGATGTTAGCACGGATCCAAACAGTTAGCACGGATGTTAGCACGGATGCTAACAAGTTAGCACGGATGCTAACAGGTTAGCATGGATTTTAGCACGGATGCTAACAGCTTAGCACGGATGCTAACAGGTTAGCATGGATGTTAGCACAGATGCTAACAGGTTAGCAAGGATGTTATCACGAATGCTAACAAGTTAGTACGGATGCTAACAGGTTAGCATGGATGTTAGCACGGATGCTAACAAGTTAGCACGGATGCTAACAGGTTAGCACGGATGGTAATTGTGCTTCAAAAAAGGTCATACTATAGTATGTCGCTCCAAAAAGGTCATACTATCGTATGTCGCTCAAAAAAGGTCATACTATAGTATGTCTCTCAAAAAAGGTCATACTATAGTATGTGCTTCAAAAAAGGTCATACTATAGTATGTCGCTCAAAAAAGGTCATACTATCGTATGTCGCTCAAAAAAGGTCATACTATAGTATGTGCTTCAAAAAAGGTCATACTATCGTATGTCGCTCAAAATAGGTCATACTATAGTATGTCTCTCAAAAAAGGTCATACTATAGTATGTCGCTCAAAAAAGGTCATACTATAGTATGTGCTTCAAAAAAGGTCATACTATAGTATGTCACTCAAAAAACAGGTTAGCACGGATGTTAGCACGGATGCTAAATAGTTAGCACGGATGCTAACAGCTTAGCACGGATGCTAACAGGTTAGCATGGATGTTAGCACAGATGCCAACAGGTTAGCAAGGATGTTATCACGGATGCTAACAAGTTAGTACGGATGTTAGCACGGATGCTAACAGGTTAGCACGGATGTTAGCACGGATGCTAACAGGTTAGCACGGATGCTAACAGGTTAGCACGGATGTTAGCACGGATGCTAACAAGTTAGCACGGATGTTAGCGCGGATGCTAACAGGTTAGCACGGATGCTAACAGGTTAGCACGGATGCTAACAAGTTAGCACGGATGTTAGCGCGGATGCTAACAGGTTAGCACGGATGCTAACAAGTTAGCACGGATGCTAACAGGTTAGCACGGATGTTAGCACGGATCCAAACAGTTAGCACGGATGTTAGCACGGATGCTAACAAGTTAGCACGGATGCTAACAGGTTAGCATGGATGTTAGCACGGATGCTAACAGCTTAGCACGGATGCTAACAGGTTAGCATGGATGTTAGCACAGATGCTAACAGGTTAGCAAGGATGTTATCACGAATGCTAACAAGTTAGTACGGATGCTAACAGGTTAGCATGGATGTTAGCACGGATGCTAACAAGTTAGCACGGATGCTAACAGGTTAGCACGGATGGTAATTGTGCTTCAAAAAAGGTCATACTATAGTATGTCGCTCCAAAAAGGTCATACTATCGTATGTCGCTCAAAAAAGGTCATACTATAGTATGTCTCTCAAAAAAGGTCATACTATAGTATGTGCTTCAAAAAAGGTCATACTATAGTATGTCGCTCAAAAAAGGTCATACTATCGTATGTCGCTCAAAAAAGGTCATACTATAGTATGTGCTTCAAAAAAGGTCATACTATCGTATGTCGCTCAAAATAGGTCATACTATAGTATGTCTCTCAAAAAAGGTCATACTATAGTATGTCGCTCAAAAAAGGTCATACTATAGTATGTGCTTCAAAAAAGGTCATACTATAGTATGTCACTCAAAAAACAGGTTAGCACGGATGTTAGCACGGATGCTAAATAGTTAGCACGGATGCTAACAGCTTAGCACGGATGCTAACAGGTTAGCATGGATGTTAGCACAGATGCCAACAGGTTAGCAAGGATGTTATCACGGATGCTAACAAGTTAGTACGGATGTTAGCACGGATGCTAACAGGTTAGCACGGATGTTAGCACGGATGCTAACAGGTTAGCACGGATGCTAACAGGTTAGCACGGATGTTAGCACGGATGCTAACAAGTTAGCACGGATGTTAGCGCGGATGCTAACAGGTTAGCACGGATGTTAGCACGGATGCTAACAAGTTAGCACGGATGTTAGCGCGGATGCTAACAGGTTAGCACGGATGCTAACAGGTTAGCACGGATGTTAGCACGGATGCTAACAAGTTAGCACGGATGTTAGCGCGGATGCTAACAGGTTAGCACGGATGTTAGCACGGATGCTAACAAGTTAGCACGGATGTTAGCGCGGATGCTAACAGGTTAGCACGGATGCTAACAGGTTAGCACGGATGTTAGCACGGATGCTAACAAGTTAGCACGGATGCTAACAGGTTAGCATGGATGTTAGCACGGATGCTAACAGCTTAGCACGGATGCTAACAGGTTAGCATGGATGTTAGCACAGATGCTAACAGGTTAGCAAGGATGTTATCACGAATGCTAACAAGTTAGCACGGATGGTAATTGTGCTTCAAAAAAGGTCATACTATAGTATGTGCTTCAAAAAAGGTCATACTATAGTATGTCGCTCAAAAAAGGTCATACTATAGTATGTCTCTCAAAAAAGGTCATACTATAGTATGTGCTTCAAAAAAGGTCATACTATAGTATGTCGCTCAAAAAAGGTCATACTATAGTGTGTGCTTCAAAAAAGGTCATACTATAGTATGTGCTTCAAAAAAGGTCATACTATAGTATGTCGCTCAAAAAAGGTCATACTATCGTATGTCGCTCAAAAAAGATCATACTATAGTATGTGCTTCAAAATGTCATACTAGAGGTCACAGATGCTAACAGGTTAGCACGGATGTTAGCACGGATGCTAACAGGTTAGCACGGATGTTAGCACGGATGCTAAATAGTTAGCACGGATGCTAACAGCTTAGCACGGATGCTAACAGGTTAGCATGGATGTTAGCACAGATGCCAACAGGTTAGCAAGGATGTTATCACGGATGCTAACAAGTTAGTACGGATGTTAGCACGGATGCTAACAGGTTAGCACGGATGTTAGCACGGATGCTAACAGGTTAGCACGGATGCTAACAGGTTAGCACGGATGCTAACAAGTTAGCACGGATGTTAGCACGGATGCTAACAGGTTAGCACGGATGTTAGCACGGATGCTAACAAGTTAGCACGGATGCTAACAGGTTAGCACGGATGCTAACAGGTTAGCATGGATGTTAGCACGGATGCTAACAGCTTAGCAAGGATGTTATCACGGATGCTAACAAGTTAGCACGGATGCTAACAGGTTAGCATGGATGTTAACACGGATGCTAACAAGTTAGCACGGATGTTAGCATGGATGCTAACAGCTTAGCACGGATGCTAACAGGTTAGCATGGATGTTAGCACAGATGCTAACAGGTTAGCAAGGATGTTATCACGGATGCTAACAAGTTAGCACGGATGCTAACAGGTTAGCATGGATGTTAGCACGGATGCTAACAAGTTAGCACGGATGCTAACAGGTTAGCACGGATGTTAGCACGGATGCTAACAAGTTAGCACGGATGGTAATTGTGCTTCAAAAAAGGTCATACTATAGTATGTCGCTCCAAAAAGGTCATACTATCGTATGTCGCTCAAAAAAGGTCATACTATAGTATGTCTCTCAAAAAAGGTCATACTATACTATGTGCTTCAAAAAAGGTCATACTATAGTATGTCGCTCAAAAAAGGTCATACTATCGTATGTCGCTCAAAAAAGGTCATACTATAGTATGTCGCTCAAAATAGGTCATACTATAGTATGTCTCTCAAAAAAGGTCATACTATAGTATGTGCTTCAAAAAAGGTCATACTATAGTATGTCACTCAAAAAAGGTCATACTAGAGTATGTCACTTAAAAAAGGTCATACTATAAAATGTCGCTCAAAAAAGGTCATACTATCGTATGTCGCTCAAAAAAGGTCATACTATAGTATGTGCTTCACAAAAGTTCATACTATAGTATGTGCTTCAAAAAAGGTCATACTATAGTATGTGCTTCAAAAAAGGTCATACTATAGTATGTCGCTCAAAAAAGGTCATACTATCGTATGTCGCTCAAAAAAGGTCATACTATTGTATGTCGCTCAAAAAAGGTCATACTATAGTATGTCGCTCAAAAAAGGTCATACTATTGTATGTCGCTCAAAAAAGGTCATACTATAGTATGTCTCTCAAAAAAGGTCATACTATAGTATGTGCTTCAAAAAAGGTCATACTATAGTATGTCTCTCAAAAAAGATCATACTATAGTATGTGCTTCAAAATGTCATACTAGAGGTCACAGATGCTAACAGGTTAGCACGGATGTTAGCACGGATGTTAGCATGTGTCTCTGACAGCAGGTGAACATGGGCCTGTGGATTCACTCTGTCGCTGTATTGAACAAATCACTGTGTGGATGCAAAACAACTTTCTCCAGCTAAACTCAGAAAAAACTGAAATAATCGTCTTTGGGCCACTGAAGCAAAGAGAACGTGTAATCAGTCACCTTCAGTCTCGTTCTCTTAAACCAAAAACACAGGTTAGAAATCTAGGGGTGCTAATGGACTCAGACCTGAACTTTCACAGCCACATAAAGTCAACAATATCAACAGCCTTTTACCATCTAAAAAACATTGCCAAAATCAAAAATATAGTGTCTAAACCAGACTTGGAGAGACTGATCCATGCATTTGTCTCCAGCAGGTTAGACTACTGCAATGGCCTGCTCACTGGTCTCTCTAAACGAGCTGTTAAACAACTACAGAACATTCAGAACGCTGCAGCTCGAGTCCTGACCAGAACCAGAAAATATGACCATATTAGTCCAGTGCTCATGTCTCTGCACTGGCTTCCTGTCATTCAGAGAATAGACTTTAAAACAGCTTTACTTGTGTACAAGTCTCTTCATGGTCTAGCACCAAAATACATCTGTGACATGTTAGAGCCATACGAGCCATCTAGGACCCTGAGAACCTCAGGGACTGGTCTCCTGCAGGTGCCCAGAGTCAGGACTAAACATGGTGAAGCTACATTCCAGTTTTCTGCAGCTAAAATCTGGAACAGTCTTCCAGAGAATGTGAGACAGGCCTCAACGCTGACAATGTTTAAGGCCAGGCTGAAAACAGTTCTGTTTAACCGTGCATATGAAAACTGAAAGTATCTTATCTACACTCTTCACTCTATTTTAAATTATTGATGAATTCTATGTTTTATGATTTTCCTTTTGTGATTTTATGTATGTTTTGCTCTCCTTTTGTGATTTTGTGTAACTGTAAAGCACTTTGAATTGCCCTGTGTATGAATTGTGCTCTACAAATAAACTTGCCTTGCCTTGCCTTGCCTAGCACGGATGCTAACAGGTTAGCACGGATGTTAGCACGGATGCTAAATAGTTAGCACGGATGCTAACAGCTTAGCACGGATGCTAACAGGTTAGCATGGATGTTAGCACAGATGCCAACAGGTTAGCAAGGATGTTATCACGGATGCTAACAAGTTAGTACGGATGTTAGCACGGATGCTAACAGGTTAGCACGGATGTTAGCACGGATGCTAACAGGTTAGCACGGATGCTAACAGGTTAGCACGGATGCTAACAAGTTAGCACGGATGTTAGCACGGATGCTAACAGGTTAGCACGGATGTTAGCACGGATGCTAACAAGTTAGCACGGATGCTAACAGGTTAGCATGGATGTTAGCACGGATGCTAACAAGTTAGCACGGATGCTAACAGGTTAGCACGGATGTTAGCACGGATGCTAACAAGTTAGCACGGATGGTAATTGTGCTTCAAAAAAGGTCATACTATAGTATGTGCTTCAAAAAAGGTCATACTATAGAATGTCGCTCCAAAAAGGTCATACTATCGTATGTCGCTCAAAAAAGGTCATACTATAGTATGTCTCTCAAAAAAGGTCATACTATAGTATGTGCTTCAAAAAAGGTCATACTATAGTATGTCGCTCAAAAAAGGTCATACTATCGTATGTCGCTCAAAAAAGGTCATACTATAGTATGTGCTTCAAAAAAGGTCATACTATCGTATGTCGCTCAAAGTAGGTCATACTATAGTATGTCTCTCAAAAAAGGTCATACTATAGTATGTCGCTCAAAAAAGGTCATACTATAGTATGTCGCTCAAAAAAGGTCATACTATAGTATGTGCTTCAAAAAAGGTCATACTATAGTATGTCACTCAAAAAAGGTCATACTAGAGTATGTCACTTAAAAAAGGTCATACTATAAAATGTCGCTCAAAAAAGGTCATACTATCGTATGTCGCTCAAAAAAGGTCATACTATAGTATGTGCTTCAAAAAAGGTCATACTATAGTATGTCGCTCAAAAAAGGTCATACTATCGTATGTCGCTCAAAAAAGGTCATACTAATGTATGTCGCTCAAAAAAGGTCATACTATAGTATGTCTCTCAAAAAAGATCATACTATAGTATGTGCTTCAAAAAAGGTCATACTATAGTATGTGCTTCAAAAAAGGTCATACTATAGTATGTCGCTCCAAAAAGGTCATACTATAGTATGTCGCTCAAAAAAGGTCATACTATAGTATGTCGCTCCAAAAAGGTCATACTATAGTATGTGCTTCAAAAAAGGTCATACGATAGTATGTGCTGCAGAAAAGGTCACAGATGCTAACAGGTTAGCACGGATGTTAGCACGGATGCTAACAAGTTAGCATGGATGTTAGCACGGATGCTAACAGCTTAGCACGGATGCTAACAGGTTAGCATGGATGTTAGCACAGATGCTAACAGGTTAGCAAGGATGTTATCACGGATGCTAACAAGTTAGCACGGATGTTAGCACGGATGCTAACAAGTTAGCACGGATGCTAACAGTTAGCACGGATGCTAACAGTTAGCACGGATGCTAACAAGTTAGCACGGATGCTAACAGGTTAGCACGGATGTTAGCACGGATGCTAACAAGTTAGCACGGATGCTAACAGGTTAGCACGGATGTTAGCACGGATGCTAACTAGTTAGCACGGAGGACGGCTTCAAAAAAGGTCATACTATAGTATGTGCTTCAAAAAAGGTCATACTATAGTATGTCGCTCCAAAAAAGGTCATACTATAGTATGTGCTTCAAAAAAGGCCATTCTATAGTATGTCACTCAAAAAAGGTCATACTAGAGTATGTCTCTCAAAAAAGGTCATACTATAGTATGTGCTTCAAAAAAGGTCATACTATAGTATGTCGCTCAAAAAAGGTCATACTAGAGTATGTCGCTCAAAAAAGGTCATACTATAGTATGTCGCTCAAAAAAAGGTCATACTATCGTATGTCGCTCAAAAAAGGTCATACTATAGTATGTGCTTCAAAAAAGGTCATACTATAGTATGTGCTTCAAAAAAGGTCATACTATAGTATGTGCTGCAAAAAAGGTCATACTATAGTATGTCGCTCAAAAAAGGTCATACTATCGTATGTCGCTCAAAAAACGTCATAATATAGTATGTCGCTCAAAAAAGGTCATACTATAGTATGTGCTTCAAAAATGGTCATACGATAGTATTTGCTGCAGAAAAGGTCATAATATAGTACGTCGCTCAAAAAAGGTCATACTATAGTATGTCGCTCAAAAAAGGTCACAGATGCTAACAGGTTAGCACGGATGTTAGCACGGATGCTAACAAGTTAGCACGGATGTTAGCACGGATGCTAACAGGTTAGCACGGATGCTAACAGGTTAGCACGGATGTTAGCACTGATGCTAATAAGTTAGCACGGATGTTAGCACGGATGCTAACAGGTTAGCACGGATGCTAACAGGTTAGCACGGATGTTAGCACGGATGCTAACAAGTTAGCACGGATGTTAGCACGGATGCTAACAAGTTAGCACGGATGTTAGCACGGATGCTAACAAGTTAGCACGGATGCTAACAGGTTAGCACGGATGCTAACAGGTTAGCATGGATGTTAGCACGGATGCTAACAGCTTAGCACGGATGCTAACAGGTTAGCACGGATGCTAACAGGTTAGCATGTATGTTAGCACAGATGCTAACAGGTTAGCAAGGATGTTAGCACTGATGCTAACAAGTTAGCACGGATGTTAGCACGGATGCTAACAGGTTAGCACGGATGCTAACAGGTTAGCACGGATGTTAGCACGGATGCTAACAAGTTAGCACGGATGTTAGCACGGATGCTAACAAGTTAGCACGGATGTTAGCACGGATGCTAACAAGTTAGCACGGATGCTAACAGGTTAGCACGGATGCTAACAGGTTAGCATGGATGTTAGCACGGATGCTAACAGCTTAGCACGGATGCTAACAGGTTAGCACGGATGCTAACAGGTTAGCATGGATGTTTGCACAGATGCTAACAGGTTAGCAAGGATGTTAGCACGGATGCTAACAAGTTAGCACGGATGTCTGCCTCCTACTATAAAATGTCGCTCAAAAAAGGTCATACTATCGTATGTCGCTCAAAAAAGGTCATACTATAGTATGTCTCTCAAAAAAGGTCATACTAAAGTATGTGCTTCAAAAAAGGTCATACTATAGTATGTCACTCAAAAAAGGTGATACTATAGTATGTCACTCAAAAAAGGTCATACTATAGTATGTGCTTCAAAAAAGGTCATACTATAGTATGTGCTGCAAAAAAGGTCATACTATAGTATGTCGCTCAAAAAAGGTCATACTATAGTATGTGCTTCAAAAAAGGTCATACTATAGTATGTGCTGCAAAAAAGGTCATACTATAGTATGTCACTCAAAAAAGGTCATACTATAGTATGTGCTGCAAAAAAGGTCATACTATAGTATGCCGCTCAAAAAAGGTCATACTATCGTATGTCGCTCAAAAAAGGTCATACTATAGTATGTCGCTCAAAAAAGGTCATACTATAGTATGCGCTCAAAAAAGGTCATACTATAGTATGTCACTCAAAAAACGTCATACTATAGTATGTGCTTCAAAAAAGGTCATACTATCGTATGTCGCTCAAAAAAGGTCATACTATAGTATGTCTCTCAAAAAAGGTCATACTATAGTATGTCGCTATTTCTGTGCAAATGCCAAGCAAGTCAGTGCAAGGGTAAAACGCAGCAGCATCCTCTTCTCTTTTGACACGCAACCAACGCAGCTATCCTGGGACCTGGGACCAGTTTGTTTACAACAGCCACCTGCCTGGCATCCCGCCCTGCTGATAGAAACGTGTGTCGCAGGCTATGACGCAAATCTTCGTTGACAGAAATGTTGAAGTGTAATATTTATTCTACACATTTTTACAGCATTGGAAAACGTTAAGAATGTTTGTGTCATGTTTGTCCTCCTACAGAAACCATATTAAAACAAAAAATATATTTCCCTCCCTCATCTTTTTCAATTTTCAAACATTTTTTAAAAAGCTCCAGGGAGCCACTAGGGTAGCGCTAAAGAGCCGCATGCGGCTCTAGAGCCGCGGGTTGCCGACCACTGTACTATAGTACAAAAAAGGTCATACTATAGTATGTCACTCAAAAAAGGTCATACTATAGTATGTGCTTCAAAAAAGGTCATACTATATTATGTCACTCAAAAAAGGTCATACTATAGTATGTGCTTCAAAAAAGGTCATACTAGAGTATGTCACTTAAAAAAGGTCATACTATAGTATGTCTCTCAAAAAAGGTCATACTATAGTATGTCGCTATTTCTGTGCAAATGCCAAGCAAGTCAGTGCAAGGGTAAAACGCAGCAGCATCCTCTTCTCTTTTGACACGCAACCAACGCAGCTATCCTGGGACCTGGGACCAGTTTGTTTACAACAGCCACCAGCCTGGCATCCCGCCCTGCTGATAGAAACGTGTGTCGCAGGCTATGACGCAAATCTTCGTTGACAGAAATGTTGAAGTGTAATATTTATTCTACACATTTTTACAGCATTGGAAAACGTTAAGAATGTTTGTGTCATGTTTGTCCTCCTACAGAAACCATATTAAAACAAAAAATATATTTCCCTCCCTCATCTTTTTCAATTTTCAAACATTTTTTAAAAAGCTCCAGGGAGCCACTAGGGTAGCGCTAAAGAGCCGCATGCGGCTCTAGAGCCGCGGGTTGCCGACCACTGTATTATAGTACAAAAAAGGTCATACTATAGTATGTCACTCAAAAAAGGTCATACTATAGTATGTGCTTCAAAAAAGGTCATACTAGAGTATGTCACTTAAAAAAGGTCATACTATAGTATGTCGCTCAAAAAAAGGTCATACTATAGTATGTCACTCAAAAAAGGTCATACTATAGTATGTCACTCAAAAAAGGTCATACTATAGTATGTCGCTCAAAAAAGGTCATACTATAGTATGTCGCTCAAAAAAGGTCATACTATAGTATGTCACTCAAAAAAGGTCATACTATAGTATGTGCTTCAAAAAAGGTCATACTATAGTATGTCTCTCAAAAAAGATCATACTATAGTATGTCGCTCAAAAAAGGTCATACTATAGTATGTCACTCAAAAAAGGTCATACTATAGTATGTGCTTCAAAAAAGGTCATACTATAGTATGTCTCTCAAAAAAGATCATACTATAGTATGTGCTTCAAAAAAGGTCATACTATAGTATGTCTCTCAAAAAAGGTCATACTATAGTATGTGCTGCAAAAAAGGTCATACTATAGTATGTCACTCAAAAAAGGTCACAGATGCTAACAGGTTAGCACGGATGTTAGCACGGATGCTAACAGGTTAGCACGGATGTTAGCACGGATGCTAAATAGTTAGCACGGATGCTAACAGGTTAGCACGGATGCTAACAGGTTAGCACGGATGTTAGCACGGATGCTAACAAGTTAGCACGGATGTTAGCACGGATGCTAACAGGTTAGCACGGATGTTAGCACTGATGCTAACAAGTTAGCACGGATGCTAACAGGTTAGCACGGATGTTAGCACGGATGCTAACAAGTTAGCACGGATGTTAGCACGGATGCTAACAAGTTAGCACGGATGCTAACAAGTTAGCACGGATGCTAACAGGTTAGCACGGATGCTAACAGGTTAGCATGGATGTTAGCACGGATGCTAACAGCTTAGCACGGATGCTAACAGCTTAGCATGGATGTTAGCACAGATGCTAACAGGTTAGCAAGGATGTTATCACGGATGCTAACAAGTTAGCACGGATGCTAACAGGTTAGCATGGATGTTAGCACGGATGCTAACAAGTTAGCACGGATGCTAACAGGTTAGCACGGATGTTAGCACGGATGCTAACAAGTTGGCACGGATGACTTAAAAAAAGGTCATACTATATTATGTCGCTCAAAAAAGGTCATACTATAGTATGTCGCTCAAAAAAGGTCATACTATAGTATGTCACTCAAAAAAGGTCATACTATAGTATGTCGCTCAAAAAAGGTCATACTAGAGTATGTCACTCAAAAAAGGTCATACTATAGTATGTCGCTCAAAAAAGGTCATACTATCGTATGTCGCTCAAAAAAGGTCATACTATAGTATGTGCTTCAAAAAAGGTCATACTATAGTATGTGCTTCAAAAAAGGTCATACTATAGTATGTGCTGCAAAAAAGGTCATACTATAGTATGTCGCTCAAAAAAGGTCATACTATCGTATGTCGCTCAAAAAACGTCATAATATAGTATGTCGCTCAAAAAAGGTCATACTATAGTATGTGCTTCAAAAATGGTCATACGATAGTATTTGCTGCAGAAAAGGTCATACTACAGTATGTCGCTCAAAAAAGGTCATACTATAGTATGTCGCTCAAAAAAGGTCACAGATGCTAACAGGTTAGCACGGATGTTAGCACGGATGCTAACAAGTTAGCACGGATGTTAGCACGGATGCTAACAGGTTAGCACGGATGCTAACAGGTTAGCACGGATGTTAGCACTGATGCTAACAAGTTAGCACGGATGTTAGCACGGATGCTAACAGGTTAGCACGGTTAGCACGGATGCTAACAGGTTAGCATGGATGTTAGCACGGATGCTAACAGCTTAGCACGGATGCTAACAGGTTAGCACGGATGCTAACAGGTTAGCATGTATGTTAGCACAGATGATAACAGGTTAGCAAGGATGTTAGCACGGATGCTAACAAGTTAGCACGGATGTCTGCCTCCTACTATAAAATGTCGCTCAAAAAAGGTCATACTATCGTATGTCGCTCAAAAAAGGTCATACTATAGTATGTCGCTCAAAAAAGGTCACAGATGCTAACAGGTTAGCACGGATGTTAGCACGGATGCTAACAAGTTAGCACGGATGTTAGCACGGATGCTAACAGGTTAGCACGGATGCTAACAGGTTAGCACGGATGCTAACAGGTTAGCACGGATGTTAGCACGGATGCTAACAGGTTAGCACGGATGCTAACAGGTTAGCACGGATGTTAGCACGGATGCTAACAAGTTAGCACGGATGCTAACAGGTTAGCACGGATGCTAACAGGTTAGCATGGATGTTAGCACGGATGCTAACAGCTTAGCACGGATGCTAACAGCTTAGCACGGATGCTAACAGGTTAGCACGGATGCTAACAGGTTAGCATGTATGTTAGCACAGATGCTAACAGGTTAGCAAGGATGTTAGCACTGATGCTAACAAGTTAGCACGGATGTTAGCACGGATGCTAACAGGTTAGCACGGATGCTAACAGGTTAGCACGGATGTTAGCACGGATGCTAACAAGTTAGCACGGATGTTAGCATGGATGCTAACAGCTTAGCACGGATGCTAACAGGTTAGCACGGATGCTAACAGGTTAGCATGTATGTTAGCACAGATGCTAACAGGTTAGCAAGGATGTTAGCACGGATGCTAACAAGTTAGCACGGATGTCTGCCTCCTACTATAAAATGTCGCTCAAAAAAGGTCATACTATCGTATGTCGCTCAAAAAAGGTCATACTATAGTATGTCTCTCAAAAAAGGTCATACTAAAGTATGTGCTTCAAAAAAGGTCATACTATAGTATGTCATTTAAAAAAGGTGATACTATAGTATGTCACTCAAAAAAGGTCATACTATAGTATGTGCTTCAAAAAAGGTCATACTATAGTATGTGCTGCAAAAAAGGTCATACTATAGTATGTCGCTCAAAAAAGGTCATACTATAGTATGTGCTTCAAAAAAGGTCATACTATAGTATGTCACTCAAAAAAGGTGATACCATAGTATGTCACTCAAAAAAGGTCATACTATAGTATGTGCTTCAAAAAAGGTCATACTATAGTATGTGCTGCAAAAAAGGTCATACTATAGTATGCCGCTCAAAAAAGGTCATACTATCGTATGTCGCTCAAAAAAGGTCATACTATAGTATGTCGCTCAAAAAAGGTCATACTATAGTATGTCGCTATTTCTGTGCAAATGCCAAGCAAGTCAGTGCAAGGGTAAAACGCAGCAGCATCCTCTTCTCTTTCGACACGCAACCAACGCAGCTATCCTGGGACCTGGGACCAGTTTGTTTACAACAGCCACCTGCCTGGCATCCCGCCCTGCTGATAGAAACAGGTTAGCACGGATGCTAACAGGTTAGCATGGATGTTAGCACGGATGCTAACAGCTTAGCACGGATGCTAACAGGTTAGCACGGATGCTAACAGGTTAGCATGTATGTTAGCACAGATGCTAACAGGTTAGCAAGGATGTTAGCACGGATGCTAACAAGTTAGCACGGATGTCTGCCTCCTACTATAAAATGTCGCTCAAAAAAGGTCATACTATCGTATGTCGCTCAAAAAAGGTCATACTATAGTATGTCTCTCAAAAAAGGTCATACTAAAGTATGTGCTTCAAAAAAGGTCATACTATAGTATGTCACTCAAAAAAGGTGATACTATAGTATGTCACTCAAAAAAGGTCATACTATAGTATGTGCTTCAAAAAAGGTCATACTATAGTATGTGCTGCAAAAAAGGTCATACTATAGTATGTCGCTCAAAAAAGGTCATACTATAGTATGTGCTTCAAAAAATGTCATACTATAGTATGTCACTCAAAAAAGGTGATACTATAGTATGTCACTCAAAAAAGGTCATACTATAGTATGTGCTTCAAAAAAGGTCATACTATAGTATGTCACTCAAAAAAGGTGATACCATAGTATGTCACTCAAAAAAGGTCATACTATAGTATGTGCTTCAAAAAAGGTTGTACTATAGTATGTCGCTCAAAAAAGGTCATACTATAGTATGTCTCTCAAAAAAGGTCATACTATAGTATGTGCTTCAAAAAAGGTCATACTATAGTATGTGCTGCAAAAAAGGTCATACTATAGTATGCCGCTCAAAAAAGGTCATACTATCGTATGTGCTTCAAAAAAGGTCATACTATAGTATGTCACTCAAAAAAGGTCATACTAGAGTATGTCACTTAAAAAAAGGTCATACTATGGTATGTCGCTCAAAAAAGGTCATACTATAGTATGTGCTTCAAAAAAGGTCATACTATAGTATGTCTCTCAAAAAAGGTCATACTATAGTATGTGCTGCAAAAAAGGTCATACTATAGTATGTCACTCAAAAAAGGTCACAGATGCTAACAGGTTAGCACGGATGTTAGCACGGATGCTAACAGGTTAGCACGGATGTTAGCACGGATGCTAAATAGTTAGCACGGATGCTAACAGGTTAGCACGGATGCTAACAGGTTAGCACGGATGTTAGCACGGATGCTAACAAGTTAGCACGGATGTTAGCGCGGATGCTAACAGGTTAGCACGGATGCTAACAGGTTAGCACGGATGCTAACAAGTTAGCACGGATGTTAGCACGGATGCTCACAGGTTAGCACGGATGTTAGCACTGATGCTAACAAGTTAGCACGGATGCTAACAGGTTAGCACGGATGTATGACCTTCAAAAAAGGTCATACTATAGTATGTCTCTCAAAAAAGGTCATACTATAGTATGTGCTGCACAAAAGGTCATACTATAGTATGTCACTCAAAAAAGGTCACAGATGCTAACAGGTTAGCACGGATGTTAGCACGGATGCTAACAGGTTAGCACGGATGTTAGCACGGATGCTAAATAGTTAGCACGGATGCTAACAGCTTAGCACGGATGCTAACAGGTTAGCATGGATGTTAGCACAGATGCCAACAGGTTAGCAAGGATGTTATCACGGATGCTAACAAGTTAGTACGGATGTTAGCACGGATGTTAACAGGTTAGCACGGATGTTAGCACAGATGCTAACAGGTTAGCACGGATGCTAACAGGTTAGCACGGATGCTAACAGGTTAGCACGGATGCTAACAAGTTAGCACGGATGTTAGCACGGATGCTAACAGCTTAGCACGGATGCTAACAGGTTAGCAAGGATGTTATCACGGATGCTAACAAGTTAGCACGGATGCTAACAGGTTAGCATGGATGTTAGCACTGATGCTAACAAGTTAGCACGGATGCTAACAGGTTAGCACGGATGTTAGCACGGATGCTAACAAGTTAGCACGGATGTTAGCACGGATGCTAACAAGTTAGCACGGATGCTAACAAGTTAGCACGGATGCTAACAGGTTAGCACGGATGCTAACAGGTTAGCATGGATGTTAGCACGGATGCTAACAGCTTAGCACGGATGCTAACAGCTTAGCACGGATGCTAACAGGTTAGCATGGATGTTAGCACAGATGCTAACAGGTTAGCAAGGATGTTATCACGGATGCTAACAAGTTAGCACGGATGCTAACAGGTTAGCATGGATGTTAGCACGGATGCTAACAAGTTAGCACGGATGCTAACAGGTTAGCACGGATGTTAGCACGGATGCTAACAAGTTAGCACGGATGGTAATTGTGCTTCAAAAAAGGTCATACTATAGTATGTGCTTCAAAAAAGGTCATACTATAGTATGTCGCTCCAAAAAGGTCATACTATCGTATGTCGCTCAAAAAAGGTCATACTATAGTATGTCTCTCAAAAAAGGTCATACTATAGTATGTGCTTCAAAAAAGGTCATACTATAGTATGTCGCTCAAAAAAGGTCATACTATCGTATGTCGCTCAAAAAAGGTCATACTATAGTATGTGCTTCAAAAAAGGTCATACTATCGTATGTCGCTCAAAATAGGTCATACTATAGTATGTCTCTCAAAAAAGGTCATACTATAGTATGTCGCTCAAAAAAGGTCATACTATAGTATGTCGCTCAAAAAAGGTCATACTATAGTATGTGCTTCAAAAAAGGTCATACTATAGTATGTCACTCAAAAAAGGTCATACTAGAGTATATCACTCAAAAAAGGTCACAGATGCTAACAGGTTAGCACGGATGTTAGCACGGATGCTAACAGGTTAGCACGGATGTTAGCACGGATGCTAAATAGTTAGCACGGATGCTAACAGCTTAGCACGGATGCTAACAGGTTAGCATGGATGTTAGCACAGATGCCAACAGGTTAGCAAGGATGTTATCACGGATGCTAACAAGTTAGTTTGGATGTTAGCACGGATGCTAACAGGTTAGCACGGATGTTAGCACGGATGCTAACAGGTTAGCACGGATGCTAACAAGTTAGCACGGATGTTAGCACGGATGCTAACAGGTTAGCACGGATGTTAGCACGGATGCTAACAAGTTAGCACGGATGCTAACAGGTTAGCACGGATGCTAACAGGTTAGCATGGATGTTAGCACGGATGCTAACAGCTTAGCACGGATGCTAACAGGTTAGCATGGATGTTAGCACAGATGCTAACAGGTTAGCAAGGATGTTATCACGGATGCTAACAAGTTAGCACGGATGCTAACAGGTTAGCATGGATGTTAGCACGGATGCTAACAAGTTAGCACGGATGCTAACAGGTTAGCACGGATGTTAGCACGGATGCTAACAAGTTAGCACGGATGCTAACAGGTTAGCACGGATGCTAACAGGTTAGCATGGATGTTAGCACGGATGCTAACAGCTTAGCACGGATGCTAACAGGTTAGCATGGATGTTAGCACAGATGCTAACAGGTCAGCAAGGATGTTATCACGGATGCTAACAAGTTAGCACGGATGCTAACAGGTTAGCATGGATGTTAGCACGGATGCTAACAAGTTAGCACGGATGCTAACAGGTTAGCACGGATGTTAGCACGGATGCTAACAAGTTAGCACGGATGGTAATTGTGCTTCAAAAAAGGTCATACTATAGTACCCCCATACTCAAATGGCGGCCCGCGGGCCATCTTAGGCCCACGGGGGGTCTATTTATGGCCCGTGAGCCGTTCGGATTTATTATTTTTTATTTTTTATTAAAAAAAAAAAATGCGCTAGGCGCTCTTATTTTGAAACGCGTTGCAACGTTGCAACGAGATGTGACGTGGCAATAATAAACAAATAGCAAGCAAGCCCTCACCACACTCGCAAACTAGACAGACACGTTTTACGGAGCCACAGCCACAATGGCTTGTTCAAAGGTTGCGCCAAAAAGAAAAGTACACAGCGAGAACCGCCAGTTCCACCCAGAATAGACAGAGAGGTTTGCCTTCTTTCTCCCACCATCCAGCACGAGAATAATCCACAATTCGTTGACTAAACAGCAAAAGGCAACCGAATGCTCTTTTAGAGTAGCGTGGCGCTTAGCAAAGCACGGGAAACCATTCAAGGACGCGGAGATGGTTAAAGAGTGCATGGTTGACGTGATGGACACGCTCTTGGAAGGGAAAGAAAAAGAAGAGATCCATCCATCCATCCATTGTCTATCCCGCTTATTCCCTTTCGGGGTCGCAGGGGTCTGCTGGAGCCTATCCCAGCACGTTAAGGCGAGAGGCAGGGATACACCCCAGATGGTCGCCAGCCAATCGTGGGGCACACACACCATTCACACACCATTCACTCTCACACTCACACCTATGGGCAATTTAGAGTTTACCAATTAACCTGAGCATGTTTTTTGTATTGTGGGAGGAAACCGGAGTACCCGGTGAAAACCCACGCAGACACGGGGAGAACATGCAAACTCCACACAGAAAGGCCCCAGACCCAGGCCCAAGGCTGTCTTGAACCTGCGACCTTCTTGCTGTGAGGCAACAGTGCTACCCACCGCACCACCGTGTCGCCCAAAAGAAGAGATGAAAGCCCTAATCAACCAAATCCCACTCTCCGACTCCTCAGCATGCAGGCGCACAGAAATGCTGGCTAGTGACGTAGCAGGACAGTTGAGTGATGGGATTAAAAAAACAGAGTGCATTTCCATAGCTGTGGATGAATCCACTGATGCCACCGATGTCACGCAATTGATTGTGTTTGTGAGGTACTTTGACGAGTCAAAAGGGGAGTTTATTGAAGATGTGCTGGGCATGGCAGACCTGTGCGGACAGACGTGGGGGGGAAGACATTTACAATGCCGTAATGGGAGTTCTGAATGAAAAAGAAATTGATGTGAAGAAAATTGTGTCAGTGGCTACTGATGGGGCACCATCTATGATGGGCAGAGAGAAGGGACTAGTTCAGCGACTGAAGCTGCTTCACCCTCAACTCATATCGTACCACTGCATAATTCACCAGTCCATCCTGTGTGCAAGTCTGGGAGAAATCTATGCTGAAATCATGAACACAATGATGAAGCTGGCTAATTTCTTGAGAGCATCATCTGCACTGCAGCATCGCTTGTTGAAGTTATTCCTTACGGAGGTCAATGCTGAATTTGACGACTTGCTTCTACACAACAACATCAGATGGCTGAGCAAGGGCAAGGTCCTGGAACGCTTTTGGGCCATCAGGAATGAACTACAACTATTTTTGTCACAACAAAAAAGTGCCAAAGCAAAACTGTTCATGGATTTCCTGCAAAATCCAGAAATGATGGAGGCAGTGGCATTTCTGACTGACATGACATCCCACATGAATGACCTGAACCTGAAGCTCCAAGGGAAGGGCAACACGGTGTGCGAGCTGATGTCAGCAGTGCGGGCATTCCAGAGGAAACTACAGGTCTTTAAGAGTGACTTACAGGTATGCTGTTGTCACATTGTCTACCACACATTGTTATTTTTTTTGTAATGTCCTTTGAAATAATAATAATAATAATAATAATAATAATAACAACAACAATGACAATTCTACTACTACCACTACTAATACTACTACTACTACTACTACTACTACTACTAATAATAATAATAATAATATAATAATGATAACAATAATTTGAGATGAAAATGGTAGGCCTAATTGTTATTTTTCTTTGTTGTTTACAGGAGGAATTGCTCCATTTTCCCAGACTTTTGGAGCAGACCAAAGAAAAAGGAGCTGACCAAAAGCACATGCCATTTCTGGAGAAACTTATTGCAAATTTCCAAAAACGCTTTGATGATTTCATTCTGGGAGAGAAAATGCTTCTTTGCATTAGTAACCCATTCCTGGTGAATGATGTGAGAGGATTCTCCTCAGAAGCACATCAAATCTTCCCTTACATCCCAGCTGCTGCTCTGCAAATTGAGCTCATTGACCTGCAAGAGAACGTTGCACTCAAGGAGGCTCAGTGTGACGTCATCACCTTCTGGTCAAACCTGGTAACTGCAGCCAATTTCCCTCTGCTGAAGAGGCTGGCTATTCACATCCTGACCATGTTTGGGTCAACGTACAGGTGTGAATCTGCATTCTCCACCATGAACATTGTCAAAAACCAGTACCGCAGCCGACTCACAAATGAACACACACATCAGTGTGTTTGCCTGGCTGTCACACCATTCAAGCCAAGGTTCCAAAGGCTGGCCAAAGACACTCGAGGCCATTTCTCACATTAAGCGTTATTGACAGTGTGACAAGTTCTTGAGTTTGTTAACCAAAGCACACAAAATGGGCAGTTTGAATGGTATTTGTTTTGGATTATTAACAGGGTAATGTTTTCTATTATTTATTTGTTTTATTTATTTTATTTAGTTATCTGCCAAAATGGAAAGTATGCTTTTATTTTATGAAGGCCCTTATATTATTGTTTTCAATGAAAAGGAAAGTTCAAAATAAATGTTTTATTGTTATGGTATCCATCATACACATTGTCAATAAATGGCCCGTTGAGTCAATGGAAAAATAAAAAGTGGCCCATCATCATTTCTATTTGAGTACCCCTGCTATAGTATGTGCTTCAAAAAAGGTCATACTATAGAATGTCGCTCCAAAAAGGTCATACTATCGTATGTCGCTCAAAAAAGGTCATACTATAGTATGTCTCTCAAAAAAGGTCATACTATAGTATGTGCTTCAAAAAAGGTCATACTATAGTATGTCGCTCAAAAAAGGTCATACTATCGTATGTCGCTCAAAAAAGGTCATACTATAGTATGTGCTTCAAAAAAGGTCATACTATCGTATGTCGCTCAAAATAGGTCATACTATAGTATGTCTCTCAAAAAAGGTCATACTATAGTTTGTCGCTCAAAAAAGGTCATACTATAGTATGTCGCTCAAAAAAGGTCATACTATAGTATGTCACTCAAAAAAGGTCATACTAGAGTATGTCACTTAAAAAAGGTCATACTATAAAATGTCGCTCAAAAAAGGTCATACTATCGTATGTCGCTCAAAAAAGGTCATACTATAGTATGTGCTTCAAAAAAGGTCATACTATAGTATGTCACTCAAAAAAGGTCATACTATCGTATGTCGCTCAAAAAAGGTCATACTAATGTATGTCGCTCAAAAAAGGTCATACTATAGTATGTCTCTCAAAAAAGGTCATACTATAGTATGTGCTTCAAAAAAGGTCATACTATAGTATGTCGCTCCAAAAAGGTCATACTATAGTATGTCTCTCAAAAAAGGTCATACTATAGTACTATAGTATGTCGCTCAAAAAAGGTCATACTATAGTATGTCGCTCAAAAAAGGTCATACTATAGTATGTGCTTCAAAAAAGGTCATACGATAGTATGTGCTGCAGAAAAGGTCACAGATGCTAACAGGTTAGCACGGATGTTAGCACGGATGCTAACAAGTTAGCATGGATGTTAGCACGGATGCTAACAGCTTAGCACGGATGCTAACAGGTTAGCATGGATGTTAGCACAGATGCTAACAGGTTAGCAAGGATGTTATCACGGATGCTAACAAGTTAGCACGGATGTTAGCACGGATGCTAACAGTTAGCACGGATGCTAACAGTTAGCACGGATGCTAACAAGTTAGCACGGATGCTAACAGGTTAGCACGGATGTTAGCACGGATGCTAACAAGTTAGCACGGATGCTAACAGGTTAGCACGGATGTTAGCACGGATGCTAACAAGTTAGCACGGATGCTAACAGGTTAGCACGGATGTTAGCACGGATGCTAACTAGTTAGCACGGATGCTAACAGGTTAGCACGGATGTTAGCACGGATGCTAACAAGTTAGCACGGAGGACGGCTTCAAAAAAGGTCATACTATAGTATGTGCTTCAAAAAAGGTCATACTATAGTATGTCGCTCCAAAAAAGGTCATACTATAGTATGTGCTTCAATAAAGGCCATTCTATAGTATGTCACTCAAAAAAGGTCATACTATAGTATGTGCTGCAAAAAAGGTCATACTATAGTATGTCGCTCAAAAAAGGTCATACTATCGTATGTCGCTCAAAAAACGTCATAATATAGTATGTCGCTCAAAAAAGGTCATACTATAGTATGTGCTTCAAAAATGGTCATACGATAGTATTTGCTGCAGAAAAGGTCATACTATAGTATGTCGCTCAAAAAAGGTCATAGATGCTAACAGGTTAGCACGGATGTTAGCACGGATGCTAACAAGTTAGCACGGATGTTAGTACGGATGCTAACAGGTTAGCACGGATGCTAACAGGTTAGCACGGATGTTAGCACTGATGCTAACAAGTTAGCACGGATGTTAGCACGGATGCTAACAGGTTAGCACGGATGCTAACAGGTTAGCACGGATGTTAGCACGGATGCTAACAAGTTAGCACGGATGTTAGCAGGGATGCTAACAAGTTAGCACGGATGTTAGCACGGATGCTAACAGGTTAGCACGGATGCTAACAGGTTAGCACGGATGCTAACAGGTTAGCACGGATGCTAACAGGTTAGCATGGATGTTAGCACGGATGCTAACAGCTTAGCACGGATGCTAACAGGTTAGCACGGATGCTAACAGGTTAGCATGTATGTTAGCACAGATGCTAACAGGTTAGCAAGGATGTTAGCACGGATGCTAACAAGTTAGCACGGATGTCTGCCTCCTACTATAAAATGTCGCTCAAAAAAGGTCATACTATCGTATGTCGCTCAAAAAAGGTCATACTATAGTATGTCTCTCAAAAAAGGTCATACTAAAGTATGTGCTTCAAAAAAGGTCATACTATAGTATGTCACTCAAAAAAGGTGATACTATAGTATGTCACTCAAAAAAGGTCATACTATAGTATGTCGCTCAAAAAAGGTCATACTATAGTATGTGCTTCAAAAAAGGTCATACTATAGTATGTCACTCAAAAAAGGTCATACTATAGTATGTCACTCAAAAAAGGTCATACTATAGTATGTGCTTCAAAAAAGGTCATACTATAGTATGTCACTCAAAAAAGGTGATACCATAGTATGTCACTCAAAAAAGGTCATACTATAGTATGTGCTTCAAAAAAGGTTGTACTATAGTATGTCACTCAAAAAAGGTCATACTATAGTATGTCGCTCAAAAAAGGTCATACTATAGTATGTCTCTCAAAAAAGGTCATACTATAGTATGTGCTTCAAAAAAGGTCATACTATAGTATGTGCTGCAAAAAAGGTCATACTATAGTATGCCGCTCAAAAAAGGTCATACTATCGTATGTCGCTCAAAAAAGGTCATACTATAGTATGTCGCTCAAAAAAGGTCATACTATAGTATGCGCTCAAAAAAGGTCATACTATAGTATGTCACTCAAAAAACGTCATACTATAGTATGTGCTTCAAAAAAGGTCATACTATCGTATGTCGCTCAAAAAAGGTCATACTATAGTATGTCGCTATTTCTGTGCAAATGCCAAGCAAGTCAGTGCAAGGGTAAAACGCAGCAGCATCCTCTTCTCTTTTGACACGCAACCAACGCAGCTATCCTGGGACCTGGGACCAGTTTGTTTACAACAGCCACCTGCCTGGCATCCCGCCCTGCTGATAGAAACGTGTGTCGCAGGCTATGACGCAAATCTTCGTTGACAGAAATGTTGAAGTGTAATATTTATTCTACACATTTTTACAGCATTGGAAAACGTTAAGAATGTTTGTGTCATGTTTGTCCTCCTACAGAAACCATATTAAAACAAAAAATATATTTCCCTCCCTCATCTTTTTCAATTTTCAAACATTTTTTAAAAAGCTCCAGGGAGCCACTAGGGTAGCGCTAAAGAGCCGCATGCGGCTCTAGAGCCGCGGGTTGCCGACCACTGTACTATAGTACAAAAAAGGTCATACTATAGTATGTCACTCAAAAAAGGTCATACTATAGTATGTGCTTCAAAAAAGGTCATACTATATTATGTCACTCAAAAAAGGTCATACTATAGTATGTGCTTCAAAAAAGGTCATACTAGAGTATGTCACTTAAAAAAGGTCATACTATAGTATGTCTCTCAAAAAAGGTCATACTATAGTATGTCGCTATTTCTGTGCAAATGCCAAGCAAGTCAGTGCAAGGGTAAAACGCAGCAGCATCCTCTTCTCTTTTGACACGCAACCAACGCAGCTATCCTGGGACCTGGGACCAGTTTGTTTACAACAGCCACCTGCCTGGCATCCCGCCCTGCTGATAGAAACGTGTGTCGCAGGCTATGACGCAAATCTTCGTTGACAGAAATGTTGAAGTGTAATATTTATTCTACACATTTTTACAGCATTGGAAAACGTTAAGAATGTTTGTGTCATGTTTGTCCTCCTACAGAAACCATATTAAAACAAAAAATATATTTCCCTCCCTCATCTTTTTCAATTTTCAAACATTTTTTAAAAAGCTCCAGGGAGCCACTAGGGTAGCGCTAAAGAGCCGCATGCGGCTCTAGAGCCGCGGGTTGCCGACCACTGTATTATAGTACAAAAAAGGTCATACTATAGTATGTCACTCAAAAAAGGTCATACTATAGTATGTCACTCAAAAAAAGGTCATACTATAGTATGTCACTCAAAAAAGGTCATACTATAGTATGTCACTCAAAAAAGGTCATACTATAGTATGTCGCTCAAAAAAGGTCATACTATAGTATGTCGCTCAAAAAAGGTCATACTATAGTATGTCACTCAAAAAAGGTCATACTATAGTATGTGCTTCAAAAAAGGTCATACTATAGTATGTCGCTCAAAAAAGGTCATACGTCACTCTCTGTTACTCTAAGCTTTGTTGTGTGTGGCAGCGTCTCTGCGTCGCTGCTTACTTTTTTTCCCTTTTATCATTTCAAAAAAAAAAACAAAAAAAAAAAAAAACAAAAAAAAAATTCAATTGGCATCTCCAAAGTTAATCCTTCCTATGTACGATAGTGTCATTCAAGCACCCTCCTACTCTCTCTTACTTTAGCGTTTCCATCGCTTATATCCCGATCGCTCGTTGTATTGACTCCGCTAGCCTAGCTTGCTCGGCTAGCTTGAAGTGCTCAGCTAACTTAGTTACGATGGCTTCTCTCACTCCCTCTCCTACTGCTTTTTCCTGCTCAGGGTGTCTTATGTTTAGCTATTCCCCTGCCTCCATTAGTAGTAACGGTACTTGTATCAAATGTAATGTTGTGTTAGACTTGGAGGCGAGGGTTCGTGAGGTAGAAGCTGGGCTCCGTACGCTAGATAGCCAGTCATATGCTAGTGTAGCTAGACGGTCCCTAGTCTCCCCGGACCCCCCCAGCGTAACCCGCAGCTCCCGGGCAGCAGCCGCCGCGGTCCGAGCTATTAGCCCGGGCCGAGCTAACGCTAGCTTAGCCTGTAGCTTAGCCGCTAGCGCCCCGGCATTTTCCGAGCAGCTGGAAAAACAGCGCGACTGGGTGACTGTTCAAAGGGGGAATAGGCGTCCTAAACCGAAGCCCTCGGGTACCAACAACACTGTTCACGTATCGAACAGATTTCTCCCACTCAGCGAAATACCCACTGAGAAACAAACTCTGGTAATTGGCAGCTCTGTAGTCCGATACGTGAAGCTAGCAACACCAGGGTGCACAGTTAGCTGTATCCCGGGGGCCAGAGCAGGCGACATCGAATCCAACCTGAAGCTGTTAGCTAGGACTAGGCCTAGGTTTGAAAGGATTATTATCCACGTCGGCGGTAACGACGCCCGTGCTCGTCAGTCAGAGGTAACGAAGATTAATGTGGAGTCGGTATGTACCTATGCAAAGACCATGTCGGACACTGTAGTTTTCTCTGGCCCCCTGCCGAACATGACTAGTGATCTCATGTTTAGTCGCATGAGGTCTTTTCACCGCTGGTTGTCGGGTTGGTGCCCAGATAATAATGTGGGTTTCATAGATAATTGGTCGACGTTCTGGGGGAAACCTGGTCTGATAGCGAGAGACGGCATACATCCCACCCTGGATGGAGCCTCTCTCTTATCCAGGAATATGTTAGACTTTATCACCCGAAAACCGTGACTACACAGAGTTGAGTCCAGGAGGCGGAGTCGCAGTCCTACACGCTTCTCTGCATCTCCCTTAGAGCAGTCACCCACTCAGAACTACATAGAGACGGTGTCTGTCCCCCGACCACTTAATTCACTAAAATCCTTTACATCCAACAATAGAAGACGAGTCACCCACAGCAACTTAATTAATATTAGCACTAATTCAGCCATAAAGCAACAGGACTGGAGAGTGAATTGTGGACTTTTAAACATTAGATCTCTGTCATCCAAAGCTTTGTTAATAAATGATATAATATCAGATTATAATATTGACTTGCTCTGTCTTACTGAAACCTGGCTGCATCCTGATGAATATGTCAGCCTGAATGAATCCACTCCTCCCAGCCATATTAACACTCATATTCCTCGTGACAGCGGCAGAGGTGGTGGAGTTGCAGCCATTTTCAACTCCAGTTTACTAATCAGCCCTGAACCGAAGTGTAGCTACACATCATTTGAAAGCCTTGTGCTTAGTCTCTCCCACCCAACTTGGAAATCACTACAACCAGTCATATTTATCACTGTGTACCGCCCTCCAGGCCCATATTCAGAATTTTTATCAGAATTTTCAGAGTATCTCTCAAGTCTAGTACTCAGGACAGATAAGATAATCATGGCAGGTGACTTTAATATTCATGTCGATGTTGATGGTGATAGCCTTGGCTCTGCCTTCCTCTCTTTACTAGAGTCAATCGGCTTTTCTCAGAGAGTAAATGTGCCCACCCATTGCTTTAACCACACCCTTGACCTCGTCTTGACATACGGCATTGAGGTTGAACACTTATCTGTCTTCCCACAGAATCCCCTCCTGTCAGATCATTATCTAATAACTTTTGAATTCCTGTTATTAAACTACTCACCACCTGAAAAAAGCATACTCACTTGATACCTAACTGACAGTTCTGTATCTAAATACAAGAAGGTGATTCCCTCAGTCTTTAATTCGCTGCCTTGCCTCACCACAACTATAGATTTATATGCTGTTGCAGGTCCATCTAAAATAGATCAACTTGTTGAGAGCGCTGCAAGTTCACTGCAAACGACCCTTGACTCCATTGCTCCCCAAAAAAAGAAGTTAATTAAACAAAAAAGAGTCGCACCCTGGTATAACTCTCTCACCCGTACACTAAAGTTAACCTCTCGGAGACATGAACGAATATGGCGCTCCAGCAAACTGGAAGAGGCTTTACACGCATGGAAAGAGAGTCTCAGAATGTATAGGAAGGCCCTACGCAATGCCAGAGCTGCTTATTACTCCTCACTGATTGAAAAAAAAAAAAACAATCCAAGGTTCCTCTTCAGCACGTTAGCTTCACTGACTAAATGTAACTACACTATTGATCCACGTATTCCTACAACCCTCAGCAGTGATGACTTCATGGACTTCTTTAACGACAAAATTCTGACAATTAGAGACAGAATTTATCACCTTGTTCCATCCACTGGCTCTAATCTGCCCTCAGATGCTGTTAGTGTAGAGACAGATGAAATAGCTAATATTCACCTCGACACATTTACTTCAATCAACTTCGCTGAACTAGCTTCACTGATGTCGTCATCTAAAACTTCAACCTGTCTTCTGGACCCTATTCCATCCGGATTGCTAAAAGATATCTTCCCTTTGATTAGCCCTTCCTTACTAGAAATACTCAATATGTCTTTATTATCTGGCTATGTACCACAGTCCTTTAAAGTAGCTGTAATTAAACCTCTCCTTAAAAAACCTGCCCTCGACTCAAGTATTTTAGCCAACTATAGACCCATTTCTAATCTTCCCTTCCTCTCTAAGATTCTGGAAAAAGCAGTTGCTAAACAGCTGTGTGACTTTTTACACAACAATAACTTATATGAGGATTTCCAGTCAGGTTTAGGAATGCATCACAGCACAGAGACAGCTTTAGTTAAGGTTTCAAATGATATTCTCAATGCGTCTGATAAAGGATTCATTTCCATCCTTGTTCTGTTAGATCTTAGCGCTGCATTTGACACAGTCGACCATCAAATCTTGTTACAGAGACTAGAGCATCTTATTGGTCTAAAAGGGACTGCACTAAATTGGTTTAAGTCCTATCTTTCAGATCGTTCCCAATTTGTCCATATCAATAATGTTTCTTCTACCCATACCAAAGTTAATCATGGGGTTCCACAAGGTTCTGTGCTTGGACCAATACTTTTCACCATCTATATGCTCCCATTGGGTAAAATCATTAGAAAACACTGTATTAATTTCCACTGTTATGCTGACGACACACAACTCTATCTATCAATTAAGCCAAATGAAACCAATCAGCTAGCTAAACTTCAAACCTGTCTTAAGGATATAAAATCCTGGATGACCTGCAATTTCCTTCTACTGAATTCAGAAAAAACTGAAATTATTGTACTCGGGTCTGAAATCCTGAGGAACTCAATATCCAGTGATATAGGTATCCTGGATGACATCTCCCTGGCCTCTAGCTCCACGGTGAAAAACCTGGGAGTCATCTTGGACCAAGACTTGTCGTTCTCTGCCCACATTAAACATATCTCTAGGACTGCTTTTATCCACCTACGCAACATAGCAAAGGTCAGACACTTCCTGTCTCTGAAAGATGCAGAAAAACTTATCCATGCATTTATTACTTCCAGGCTGGACTACTGCAACTCTTTACTGTCGGGTTGCACCAAAAAGTCTCTAAGGACTCTCCAGCTGATCCAGAATGCAGCTGCTCGTTTATTAACCGGCACTAGAAGAAGAGAGCATATCTCACCTGTATTAGCCGCTCTACACTGGCTTCCTGTAAAATCTCGTATAGAATTTAAAATCCTGCTCCTCACCTATAAAGCACTCAACGGTCAGGCTCCATCCTACCTTAGGGATCTCTTAGTCCCATATCGCCCATCAAGAACATTACGCTCCCAATATGCAGGCTTATTGGAGGTTCCCAGAATTTCTAAAATTAAAACAGGAGGCAGAGCCTTCAACTTCCAGGCTCCCCTCCTGTGGAACCGTCTTCCAGTCTCAGTCCGGGGGGCAGACACCCTTCCTATATTTAAGAATAGGTTAAAAACTTTCCTGTTCGATGAAGCATATAGTTAGGGCTGGCCCTGGCTGGCCTAGTTATAGTTATGCTGCGATAGGATAGTCTGCCGGGTCCTCATGAGATGCCCTGGGCTTCTTTTTCTTCTTCTATCTGTGATACTGTTGTACCACTACTGTACTTTTAAATCTGCTGTGGTTCCGGAGTCCTGCCCTGTGTTTTCTCTTTCACAGAGCATGCTGCAGTGCAGCCACTGAGGGATCTACGGATGTTGGAGGGTCTGAGGCTGCCTTGGTGAAATCTGAAAGCTATGATGGATCCTGCTCCTCATCCTCCACTTCTACCAACATTCATTACATTTCTGTTTGTTTGTAATATTCAAATTTCTCTGTAATGTTCTCCACCTGCACACATCATCTACTGCACGCCTGTCCGTCCTGGAAGAGGGATTCCTCCTCTGTTACTCTTCCTGAGGGTTCTTCCGTTTTTTCTCCCTGTTAAAGGGGTTTTTTAGGGAGTTTTACCTTGTACGATGTGAGGGTCTAAGGACAGGGGATGTTGTGTTGCTTTTGTACACAATGTAAAGCCCTTTGGGGCAAATCTGATTTGTGATTCTGGGCTATACAAATAAATTGAATTGAATTGAATTGAAATTATAGTATGTCGCTCAAAAAAGGTCATACTATCGTATGTCGCTCAAAAAAGGTCATACTATAGTATGTGCTTCAAAAAAGGTCATACTATAGTATGTGCTGCAAAAAAGGTCATACTATAGTATGTCGCTCAAAAATGGTCATACTATCGTATGTCGCTCAAAAAAGGTCATACTATAGGTCATACTATAGTATGTCACTCGAAAAAGGTCATACTATAGTATGTCGCTCAAAAAAGGTCATACTATAGTATGTGCTTCAAAAAAGGTCATACTATAGTATGTCACTCAAAAAAGGTCATACTAGAGTATGTCACTTAAAAAAGGTCATACTTTAGTATGTCGCTCAAAAAAGGTCATACTATAGTATGTCGCTCAAAAAAGGTCATACTATAGTATGTCACTCAAAAAAGGTCATACTATAGTATGTCACTCGAAAAAGGTCATACTATAGTATGTCACTCAAAAAAGGTCATACTATAGTATGTGCTTCAAAAAAGGTCATACTATAGTATGTCGCTCAAAAAAGGTCATACTATAGTATGTCACTCAAAAAAGGTCATACTATAGTATGTCACTCAAACAAGGTCATACTATAGTATGTCGCTCAAAAAAGGTCATACTATAGTATGTGCTTCAAAAAAGGTCATACTATAGTATGTCTCTCAAAAAAGGTCATACTATAGTATGTGCTTCAAAAAAGGTCATACTATAGTACGTCTCTCAAAAAAGATCATACTATAGTATGTGCTTCAAAAAAGGTCATACTATAGTATGTCGCTCAAAAAAGGTCATACTATAGTATGTCGCTCAAAAAAGGTCATACTATCGTATGTCGCTCAAAAAAGGTCATACTATAGGTCATACTATAGTATGTCGCTCAAAAAAGGTCATACAATAGTATGTTCTTTTAAAAAAGTTCACAGATGCTAACAGGTTAGCATGAATGTTAGCACGGATGCTAACTAGTTAGCACGGATGCTAACTAGTTAGCACGGATGCTAACTAGTTAGCACGGATGCTAACAGGTTAGCACGGATGTTAGCACGGATGCTAACAGGTTAGCACGGATGTTAGCACGGATGTTAGCACGGATGCTAACAAGTTAGCACGGATGTTAACAGGTTAGCACGGATGTTAACAGGTTAGCACGGATGTTAGCACGGATGCTAACATGTTAGCACGGATGCTAACAAGTTAGTACGGATGTTAACAGGTTAGCACGGATGTTAACAGGTTAGCACGGATGTTAGCACGGATGCTAACATGTTAGCACGGATGCTAACAAGTTAGTACGGATGTTAGCACGGATGCTAACAGGTTAGCACGGATGCTAACAGGTTAGCACGGATGTTAGCACGGATGCTAACAAGTTAGCACGGATGTCTGCACGGATAACAGGTTAGCATGGATGTTAGCACAGATGCTAACAGGTTATCAAGGATGTTAGCACGGATGCTAACAGGTTAGCACGGATGTTAGCACGGATGCTAACAGGTTAGCACGGATGTTAGCACGGATGCTAACAGGTTAGCACGGATGTTAGCACGGATGCTAACAAGTTAGCACGGATCCTAACAGGTTAGCACGGATGTTAGCACGGATGCTAACAGGTTAGCACGGATGTTAGCACGGATGCTAACAGGTTAGCACGGATGCTAACAGGTTAGCATGGATGCTAACAAGTTAGCACGGATGTTAGCACGGATGCTAACAGGTTAGCAAGGATGTTATCACGGATGCTAACAAGTTAGCACGGATGTTAGCACGGATGCTAACAGGTTAGCACCTTACCTGATAAGTGGTTAAAACAAGCACGCTGACTATTATTGGTAATTGTGCTTCAAAAAAGGTCATACTATAGTATTTCACTCAAAAAAGGTCATACTATAGTATGTCACTCAAAAAAGGTCATACTATAGTATGTGCTTCAAAAAAGGCCATACTATAGTATGTCGCTCAAAAAAGGTCATACTATAGTATGTCACTCAAAAAAGGTCATACTATAGTATGTCACTCAAAAAAGGTCATACTATAGTATGTCACTCAAAAAAGGTCATACTATAGTATGTGCTTCAAAAAAGGTCATACTATAGTATGTCACTCAAAAAAGGTCATACTATAGTATGTCACTCAAAAAAGGTCATACTATAGTATGTCACTCAAAAAAGGTCATACTAGAGTATGTGCTTCAAAAAAGGTCATACTATAGTATGTCTCTCAAAAAAGGTCATACTATAGTATGTCGCTCAAAAAAGGTCATACTATAGTATGTCGCTCAAAAAAGGTCATACTATCGTATGTCGCTCAAAAAAGGTCATACTATAGTATGTCTCTCAAAAAAGGTCTTACTATAGTATGTGCTTCAAAAAAGGTCATACTATAGTATGTGCTTCAAAAAAGGTCACAGATGCTAACAGGTTAGCATGGATGTTAGCACGGATGCTAACTAGTTAGCACGGATGCTAACAGGTTAGCACGGATGTTAGCACGGATGCTAACAGGTTGGCACGGATGACTTAAAAAAAGGTCATACTATAGTATGTCGCTCAAAAAAGGTCATACTATAGTATGTCGCTCAAAAAAGGTCATACTATAGTATGTCTCTCAAAAAAGGTCATACTATAGTATGTCACTCAAAAAAGGTCATACTATAGTATGTCTCTCAAAAAAGGTCATACTATAGTATGTGCTTCAAAAAAGGTCATACTATCGTATGTCGCTCAAAAAAGGTCATACTATAGTATGTCGCTCAAAAAAGGTCATACTATCGTATGTCGCTCAAAAAAGGTCATACTATAGTATGTGCTTCAAAAAAGGTCATACTATAGTATGTCTCTCAAAAAAGATCATACTATAGTATGTGCTTCAAAAAAGGTCATACTATAGTATGTCACTCAAAAAACGTCATAATATAGTATGTCGCTCAAAAAAGGTCATACTATAGTATGTTCTTTCAAAAAAGTTCACAGATGCTAACAAGTTAGCATGAATGTTAGCACGGATGCTAACTAGTTAGCACGGATGCTAACTAGTTAGCACGGATGCTAACAGGTTAGCACGGATGTTAGCACGGATGCTAACAGGTTAGCACGGATGTTAGCACGGATGCTAACAAGTTAGCACGGATGCTAACAGGTTAGCACGGATGTTAGCACGGATGTTAACAGGTTAGCACGGATGTTAACAGGTTAGCATGGATGTTAACAGGTTAGCACGGATGTTAGCACGGATGCTAACAAATTAGTACGGATGTTAGCACGGATGCTAACAGGTTAGCACGGATGTTAGCACGGATGCTAACAAGTTAGCACGGATGTTAGCACGGATGCTAACAGGTTAGAACCTTACCTGATAAGTGGTTAAAACAAACACGCTGACTATTATTGGTAATTGTGCTTCAAAAAAGGTCATACTATAGTATGTGCTTCAAAAAAGGTCATACTATAGTAAGTCGCTCCAAAAAGGTCATACTATAGTATGTCGCTCAAAAAAGGTCATACTATCGTATGTCGCTCAAAAAAGGTCATACTATCGTATGTCGCTCAAAAAAGGTCATACTATAGTATGTCACTCAAAAAAGGTCATACTATAGTATGTCACTCAAAAAAGGTCATACTATAGTATGTGCTTCAAAAAAGGTCATACTATAGTATGTGCTTCAAAAAAGGTCATACTATAGTATGTGCTTCAAAAAAGGTCATACTATAGCAGGGGTACTCAAATAGAAATGATGATGGGCCACTTTTTATTTTTCCATTGACTCAACGTGCCATTTATTGACAATGTGTATGATGGATACCATAACAATGAAACATTTATTTTGAACTTTCCTTTTCATTGAAAACAATAATATAAGGGCCTTCATAAAATAAAAGCATACTTTCCATTTTGGCAGATAACTAAATAAAATAAATAAAACAAATAAATAATAGAAAACATTACCCTGTTAATAATCCAAAACAAATACCATTCAAACTGCCCATTTTGTGTGCTTTGGTTAACAAACTCAAGAACTTGTCACACTGTCAATAACGCTTAATGTGAGAAATGGCCTCGAGTGTCTTTGGCCAGCCTTTGGAACCTTGGCTTGAATGGTGTGACAGCCAGGCAAACACACTGATGTGTGTGTTCATTTGTGAGTCGGCTGCGGTACTGGTTTTTGACAATGTTCATGGTGGAGAATGCAGATTCACACCTGTACGTTGACCCAAACATGGTCAGGATGTGAATAGCCAGCCTCTTCAGCAGAGGGAAATTGGCTGCAGTTACCAGGTTTGACCAGAAGGTGATGACGTCACACTGAGCCTCCTTGAGTGCAACGTTCTCTTGCAGGTCAATGAGCTCAATTTGCAGAGCAGCAGCTGGGATGTAAGGGAAGATTTGATGTGCTTCTGAGGAGAATCCTCTCACATCATTCACCAGGAATGGGTTACTAATGCAAAGAAGCATTTTCTCTCCCAGAATGAAATCATCAAAGCGTTTTTGGAAATTTGCAATAAGTTTCTCCAGAAATGGCATGTGCTTTTGGTCAGCTCCTTTTTCTTTGGTCTGCTCCAAAAGTCTGGGAAAATGGAGCAATTCCTCCTGTAAACAACAAAGAAAAATAACAATTAGGCCTACCATTTTCATCTCAAATTATTGTTATCATTATTATATTATTATTATTAGTAGTAGTAGTAGTAGTAGTAGTAGTAGTAGTAGTAGTATTAGTAGTGGTAGTAGTAGAATTGTCATTGTTGTTGTTATTATTATTATTATTATTATTATTTCAAAGGACATTACAAAAAAAATAACAATGTGTGGTAGACAATGTGACAACAGCATACCTGTAAGTCACTCTTAAAGACCTGTAGTTTCCTCTGGAATGCCCGCACTGCTGACATCAGCTCGCACACCGTGTTGCCCTTCCCTTGGAGCTTCAGGTTCAGGTCATTCATGTGGGATGTCATGTCAGTCAGAAATGCCACTGCCTCCATCATTTCTGGATTTTGCAGGAAATCCATGAACAGTTTTGCTTTGGCACTTTTTTGTTGTGACAAAAATAGTTGTAGTTCATTCCTGATGGCCCAAAAGCGTTCCAGGACCTTGCCCTTGCTCAGCCATCTGATGTTGTTGTGTAGAAGCAAGTCGTCAAATTCAGCATTGACCTCCGTAAGGAATAACTTCAACAAGCGATGCTGCAGTGCAGATGATGCTCTCAAGAAATTAGCCAGCTTCATCATTGTGTTCATGATTTCAGCATAGATTTCTCCCAGACTTGCACACAGGATGGACTGGTGAATTATGCAGTGGTACGATATGAGTTGAGGGTGAAGCAGCTTCAGTCGCTGAACTAGTCCCTTCTCTCTGCCCATCATAGATGGTGCCCCATCAGTAGCCACTGACACAATTTTCTTCACATCAATTTCTTTTTCATTCAGAACTCCCATTACGGCATTGTAAATGTCTTCCCCCCTCGTCTGTCCGCACAGGTCTGCCATGCCCAGCACATCTTCAATAAACTCCCCTTTTGACTCGTCAAAGTACCTCACAAACACAATCAATTGCGTGACATCGGTGGCATCAGTGGATTCATCCACAGCTATGGAAATGCACTCTGTTTTTTTAATCCCATCACTCAACTGTCCTGCTACGTCACTAGCCAGCATTTCTGTGCGCCTGCATGCTGAGGAGTCGGAGAGTGGGATTTGGTTGATTAGGGCTTTCATCTCTTCTTTTTCTTTCCCTTCCAAGAGCGTGTCCATCACGTCAACCATGCACTCTTTAACCATCTCCGCGTCCTTGAATGGTTTCCCGTGCTTTGCTAAGCGCCACGCTACTCTAAAAGAGCATTCGGTTGCCTTTTGCTGTTTAGTCAACGAATTGTGGATTATTCTGCTGGATGTTTGATATGACGACATTAGGGAATTTAATTTAGTTGTTCTAATCGTGGAATTTTGCGGAAATGTTTCTTCGAAGTGCTTGTGTTTTGATTCATAATGCCGTTTAACATTGCACATTTTCACTGCCGCGACACTTTCTTGGCAAATCAAACACAAAGGTCGCGTGCTGGATGGTGGGAGAAAGAAGGCAAACCTCTCTGTCCATTCTGGGTGGAACTGGCGGTTCTCGCTGTCTACTTTTCTTTTTGGCGCAACCTTTGAACAAGCCATTGTGGCTGTGGCTCCGTAAAACGTGTCTGTCTAGTTTGCGAGTGTGGTGAGGGCTTGCTTGCTATTTGTTTATTATTGCCATGGAGCCAGTCCTCACATCTCGTTGCAACGTTGCAACGCGTTTCAAAATAAGAGCGCCTAGCGCATTTTTTTTTTTTAATTAAAAATAAAAAATAATAAATCCGAACGGCTCACGGGCCATAAATAGACCCCCCGTGGGCCTAAGATGGCCCGAGGGCCGCCATTTGAGTATGGGGGTACTATAGTATGTCGCTCAAAAAAGGTCATACTATAGTATGTGCTTCAAAAAAGGTCATACTATAGTATGTGCTGCAAAAAAGGTCATACTATAGTATGTCGCTCAAAAAAGGTCATACTATCGTATGTCGCTCAAAAAAGGTCATACTATAGGTCATACTATAGTATGTCGCTCAAAAAAGGTCATACTATAGTGTGTTCTTTCAAAAAAGTTCACAGATGCTAACAGGTTAGCATGAATGTTAGCACGGATGCTAACTAGTTAGCACGGATGCTAACTAGTTAGCACGGATGCTAACTAGTTAGCACGGATGCTAACAAGTTAGCACGGATGTTAACAGGTTAGCACGGATGTTAACAGGTTAGCACGGATGTTAGCACGGATGCTAACATGTTAGCACGGATGCTAACAAGTTAGTACGGATGTTAGCACGGATGCTAACAGGTTAGCACGGATGCTAACAGGTTAGCACGGATGTTAGCACGGATGCTAACAGGTTAGCACGGATGCTAACAGCTTAGCACGGATGCTCAAAGGTTAGCATGGATGTTAGCACAGATGCTAACAGGTTGGCACGGATGTTAGCACGGATGCTAACAGGTTAGCACGGATGCTAACAGGTTAGCACGGATGTTAGCACGGATGCTAACAGGTTAGCACGGATGCTAACAGGTTAGCATGGATGCTAACAAGTTAGCACGGATGTTAGCACGGATGCTAACAGGTTAGCAAGGATGTTATCACGGATGCTAACAAGTTAGCACGGATGTTAGCACGGATGCTAACAGGTTAGCACCTTACCTGATAAGTGGTTAAAACAAGCACGCTGACTATTATTGGTAATTGTGCTTCAAAAAAGGTCATACTATAGTATGTCACTCAAAAAAGGTCATACTATAGTATGTCACTCAAAAAAGGTCATACTATAGTATGTCACTCAAAAAAGGTCATACTATAGGATGTCACTCAAAAAAGGTCATACTATATTATGTCACTCAAAAAAGGTCATACTATAGTATGTTCTTTCAAAAAAGGTCACAGATGCTAACAGGTTAGCACGGATGTTAGCACGGATGCTAACAGGTTATCACGGATGCTAACAGGTTAGCACGGATGTTAGCATGGATGCTAACAATTTAGCACGGATGTTTGCACGGATGCTAACAGGTTAGCACCTTACCTGATAAGTGGTTAAAACAAACACGCTGACTATTATTGGTAATTGTGCTTCAAAAAAGGTCATACTATAGTATGTCGCTCAAAAAAGGTCATACTATAGTATGTGCTTCAAAAAAGGTCATACTATAGTATGTGCTTCAGAAAAGGTAATTTTATAGTATGTCGCTTAAAAAAGGTCATACTATAGTATGTCGCTCAAAAAAGGTCATACTATAGTATGTGCTTCAAAAAAGGTCATACTATAGTATGTACTTCAAAAAATGTCATACTATAGTATGTCGCTCAAAAAAGGTCATACTATAGTATGTGCTTCAGAAAAGGTCATACAATAGTATGTCACTCAAAAAAGGTCATACTATAGTACGTCGCTCAAAAAAGGTCATACTATAGTATGTCACTCAAAAAACGTCATACTATAGTATGTGCTTCAAAAAAGGTCATACTATAGTATGTTGCTCCAAAAAGGTCATACTATTGTATGTCGCTCCAAAAAGGTCATACAATAGTATGCGCTTCAAAAGGTCGCTCAGAACAGGTCACACTATAGTATGTCACTCAAAAAAGGTCATACTATAGTATGTCACTCAAAAAAGGTCATACTATAGTATGTCGCTCAAAAAAGGTCATACTATAGTATGTCGCTCCAAAAAGGTTATACTATAGTATGTGCTTCAGGAAAGGTCATACAATAGTATGTCGCTCAAAAAAGGTCTTACTATAGTATGTGCTTCAAAAAAGGTCATACTATAGTATGTACTTCAAAAAATGTCATACTATAGTATGTCGCTCAAAAAAGGTCATACTATAGTATGTGCTTCAAAAAAGGTCATACGGATGCACGGAGGTTAGCACAAATGCTAACAGGTTAGCACGGATGTTAGCACGGATGCTAACAGGTTAACACGGATGTTAGCACAAATGCTAACAGGTTAGCACGGATGTTAGCACGGATGCTAACAGGTTAACACGGATGTTAGCACGGATGCTAACAGGTTAGTACGGATGTTAGCACAGATGCTAACAGTTTAGCACGGATGTTAGCACGGATGCTAACAGGTTATCACGGATGCTAACAGGTTAGCACAGATGTTAGCATGGATGCTAACAATTTAGCACGGATGTTTGCACGGATGCTAACAGGTTAGCACCTTACCTGATAAGTGGTTAAAACAAACACGCTGACTGTTATTGGTAATTCTACTTCAAAAAAGGTCATACTATAGTGTGTCGCTCAAAAAAGGTCATACTATAGTATGTGCTTCAAAAAAGGTCATACTATAGTGTGTGCTTCAGAAAAGGTAATTTTATAGTATGTCGCTTAAAAAAGGTCATACTATAGTATGTCGCTCAAAAAAGGTCATACTATAGTGTGTCGCTCAAAAAAGGTCATACTATAGTATATCACTCAAAAAAGGTCATACTATAGTATGTCGCTCAAAAAAGGTCATACTATAGTATGTCACTCAAAAAAGGTCATACTATAGTATGTGCTTCAAAAAAGGTCATACTATAGTATGTCACTCCAAAAAGGTCATACTATAGTATGTGCTTCAAAAAAGGTCATACTATAGTATGTACTTCAAAAAATGTCATACTATAGTATGTCGCTCAAAAAAGGTCATACTATAGTATGTGCTTCAAAAAAGGTCATACTATAGTATGTGCTTCAGAAAAGGTCATACAATAGTATGTCACTCAAAAAAGGTCACACTATAGTATGTCGCTCAAAAAAGGTCACACTATAGTATGTCACTCAAAAAAGGTCATACTATAGTATGTGCTTCAAAAAAGGTCATACTATAGTATGTTGCTCCAAAAAGGTCATACTTTTGTTTGTCGCTCCAAAAAGGTCATACAATAGTATGCGCTTCAAAAGGTCGCTCAGAACAGGTCACACTATAGTATGTCACTCAAAAAAGGTCATACTATAGTATGTCACTCAAAAAAGGTCATACTATAGTATGTCGCTCCAAAAAGGTTATACTATAGTATGTGCTTCAGGAAAGGTCATACAATAGTATGTCGCTCAAAAAAGGTCTTACTATAGTATGTGCTTCAAAAAAGGTCATACTATAGTATGTACTTCAAAAAAGGTCATACGGATGCACGGAGGTTAGCACAAATGCTAACAGGTTAGCACGGATGTTAGCACGGATGCTAACAGGTTAACACGGATGTTAGCACAAACTCTAACAGGTTAGCACGGATGTTAGCACGGATGCTAACAGGTTAACACGGATGTTAGCACGGATGCTAACAGGTTAGTACGGATGTTAGCACAGATGCTAACAGTTTAGCACGGATGTTAGCACGGATGCTAACAGGTTATCACGGATGCTAACAGGTTAGCACGGATGTTAGCATGGATGCTAACAATTTAGCACGGATGTTTGCACGGATGCTAACAGGTTAGCACCTTACCTGATAAGTGGTTAAAACAAACACGCTGACTATTATTGGTAATTGTGCTTCAAAAAAGGTCATACTATAGTATGTCGCTCAAAAAAGGTCATACTATAGTATGTGCTTCAAAAAAGGTCATACTATAGTATGTGCTTCAGAAAAGGTCATACAATAGTATGTCACTCGAAAAAGGTCATACTATAGTATGTCGCTCAAAAAAGGTCATACTATAGTATGTCACTCAAAAAACGTCATACTATAGTATGTGCTTCAAAAAAGGTCATACTATAGTATGTCGCTCAAAAAAGGTCATACTATAGTATGTGCTTCAAAAAAGGTCATACTATAGTATGTGCTTCAGAAAAGGTCATACAATAGTATGTCACTCAAAAAAGGTCACACTATAGTATGTCGCTCAAAAAAGGTCACACTATAGTATGTCACTCAAAAAAGGTCATACTATAGTATGTGCTTCAAAAAAGGTCATACTATAGTATGTTGCTCCAAAAAGGTCATACTTTTGTTTGTCGCTCCAAAAAGGTCATACAATAGTATGCGCTTCAAAAGGTCGCTCAGAACAGGTCACACTATAGTATGTCACTCAAAAAAGGTCATACTATAGTATGTCACTCAAAAAAGGTCATACTATAGTATGTCGCTCCAAAAAGGTTATACTATAGTATGTGCTTCAGGAAAGGTCATACAATAGTATGTCGCTCAAAAAAGGTCTTACCATAGTATGTGCTTCAAAAAAGGTCATACTATAGTATGTACTTCAAAAAAGGTCATACGGATGCACGGAGGTTAGCACAAATGCTAACAGGTTAGCACGGATGTTAGCACGGATGCTAACAGGTTAACACGGATGTTAGCACAAACTCTAACAGGTTAGCACGGATGTTAGCACGGATGCTAACAGGTTAACACGGATGTTAGCACGGATGCTAACAGGTTAGTACGGATGTTAGCACAGATGCTAACAGTTTAGCACGGATGTTAGCACGGATGCTAACAGGTTATCACGGATGCTAACAGGTTAGCACGGATGTTAGCATGGATGCTAACAATTTAGCACGGATGTTTGCACGGATGCTAACAGGTTAGCACCTTACCTGATAAGTGGTTAAAACAAACACGCTGACTATTATTGGTAATTGTGCTTCAAAAAAGGTCATACTATAGTATGTCGCTCAAAAAAGGTCATACTATAGTATGTGCTTCAAAAAAGGTCATACTATAGTATGTCACTCAAAAAACGTCATACTATAGTATGTGCTTCAAAAAAGGTCATACTATAGTATGTTGCTCCAAAAAGGTCATACTATTGTATGTCGCTCCAAAAAGGTCATACAATAGTATGCGCTTCAAAAGGTCGCTCAGAACAGGTCACACTATAGTATGTCACTCAAAAAAGGTCATACTATAGTATGTCACTCAAAAAAGGTCATACTATAGTATGTCGCTCAAAAAAGGTCATACTATAGTATGTCGCTCCAAAAAGGTTATACTATAGTATGTGCTTCAGGAAAGGTCATACAATAGTATGTCGCTCAAAAAAGGTCTTACTATAGTATGTGCTTCAAAAAAGGTCATACTATAGTATGTGCTTCAAAAAAGGTCATACTATAGTATGTACTTCAAAAAAGGTCATACTATAGTATGTCACTCCAAAAAGGTCATACTATAGTATGTGCTTCAAAAAAGGTCATACTATAGTATGTACTTCAAAAAATGTCATACTATAGTATGTCGCTCAAAAAAGGTCATACTATAGTATGTGCTTCAAAAAAGGTCATACTATAGTATGTGCTTCAGAAAAGGTCATACAATAGTATGTCACTCAAAAAAGGTCACACTATAGTATGTCGCTCAAAAAAGGTCACACTATAGTATGTCACTCAAAAAAGGTCATACTATAGTATGTGCTTCAAAAAAGGTCATACTATAGTATGTTGCTCCAAAAAGGTCATACTTTTGTTTGTCGCTCCAAAAAGGTCATACAATAGTATGCGCTTCAAAAGGTCGCTCAGAACAGGTCACACTATAGTATGTCACTCAAAAAAGGTCATACTATAGTATGTCACTCAAAAAAGGTCATACTATAGTATGTCGCTCCAAAAAGGTTATACTATAGTATGTGCTTCAGGAAAGGTCATACAATAGTATGTCGCTCAAAAAAGGTCTTACTATAGTATGTGCTTCAAAAAAGGTCATACTATAGTATGTACTTCAAAAAAGGTCATACGGATGCACGGAGGTTAGCACAAATGCTAACAGGTTAGCACGGATGTTAGCACGGATGCTAACAGGTTAACACGGATGTTAGCACAAACTCTAACAGGTTAGCACGGATGTTAGCACGGATGCTAACAGGTTAACACGGATGTTAGCACGGATGCTAACAGGTTAGTACGGATGTTAGCACAGATGCTAACAGTTTAGCACGGATGTTAGCACGGATGCTAACAGGTTATCACGGATGCTAACAGGTTAGCACGGATGTTAGCATGGATGCTAACAATTTAGCACGGATGTTTGCACGGATGCTAACAGGTTAGCACCTTACCTGATAAGTGGTTAAAACAAACACGCTGACTATTATTGGTAATTGTGCTTCAAAAAAGGTCATACTATAGTATGTCGCTCAAAAAAGGTCATACTATAGTATGTGCTTCAAAAAAGGTCATACTATAGTATGTGCTTCAGAAAAGGTCATACAATAGTATGTCACTCGAAAAAGGTCATACTATAGTATGTCGCTCAAAAAAGGTCATACTATAGTATGTCACTCAAAAAACGTCATACTATAGTATGTGCTTCAAAAAAGGTCATACTATAGTATGTCGCTCAAAAAAGGTCATACTATAGTATGTGCTTCAAAAAAGGTCATACTATAGTATGTGCTTCAGAAAAGGTCATACAATAGTATGTCACTCAAAAAAGGTCACACTATAGTATGTCGCTCAAAAAAGGTCACACTATAGTATGTCACTCAAAAAAGGTCATACTATAGTATGTGCTTCAAAAAAGGTCATACTATAGTATGTTGCTCCAAAAAGGTCATACTTTTGTTTGTCGCTCCAAAAAGGTCATACAATAGTATGCGCTTCAAAAGGTCGCTCAGAACAGGTCACACTATAGTATGTCACTCAAAAAAGGTCATACTATAGTATGTCACTCAAAAAAGGTCATACTATAGTATGTCGCTCCAAAAAGGTTATACTATAGTATGTGCTTCAGGAAAGGTCATACAATAGTATGTCGCTCAAAAAAGGTCTTACCATAGTATGTGCTTCAAAAAAGGTCATACTATAGTATGTACTTCAAAAAAGGTCATACGGATGCACGGAGGTTAGCACAAATGCTAACAGGTTAGCACGGATGTTAGCACGGATGCTAACAGGTTAACACGGATGTTAGCACAAACTCTAACAGGTTAGCACGGATGTTAGCACGGATGCTAACAGGTTAACACGGATGTTAGCACGGATGCTAACAGGTTAGTACGGATGTTAGCACAGATGCTAACAGTTTAGCACGGATGTTAGCACGGATGCTAACAGGTTATCACGGATGCTAACAGGTTAGCACGGATGTTAGCATGGATGCTAACAATTTAGCACGGATGTTTGCACGGATGCTAACAGGTTAGCACCTTACCTGATAAGTGGTTAAAACAAACACGCTGACTATTATTGGTAATTGTGCTTCAAAAAAGGTCATACTATAGTATGTCGCTCAAAAAAGGTCATACTATAGTATGTGCTTCAAAAAAGGTCATACTATAGTATGTCACTCAAAAAACGTCATACTATAGTATGTGCTTCAAAAAAGGTCATACTATAGTATGTTGCTCCAAAAAGGTCATACTATTGTATGTCGCTCCAAAAAGGTCATACAATAGTATGCGCTTCAAAAGGTCGCTCAGAACAGGTCACACTATAGTATGTCACTCAAAAAAGGTCATACTATAGTATGTCACTCAAAAAAGGTCATACTATAGTATGTCGCTCAAAAAAGGTCATACTATAGTATGTCGCTCCAAAAAGGTTATACTATAGTATGTGCTTCAGGAAAGGTCATACAATAGTATGTCGCTCAAAAAAGGTCTTACTATAGTATGTGCTTCAAAAAAGGTCATACTATAGTATGTGCTTCAAAAAAGGTCATACTATAGTATGTACTTCAAAAAATGTCATACTATAGTATGTCGCTCAAAAAAGGTCATACTATAGTATGTGCTTCAAAAAAGGTCATACGGATGCACGGAGGTTAGCACAAATGCTAACAGGTTAGCACGGATGTTAGCACGGATGCTAACAGGTTAACACGGATGTTAGCACAAATGCTAACAGGTTAGCACGGATGTTAGCACGGATGCTAACAGGTTAACACGGATGTTAGCACGGATGCTAACAGGTTAGTACGGATGTTAGCACAGATGCTAACAGTTTAGCACGGATGTTAGCACGGATGCTAACAGGTTATCACGGATGCTAACAGGTTAGCACGGATGTTAGCATGGATGCTAACAGGTTAGCACCGTACCTGATAAGTGGTTAAAACAAACACGCTGACTGTTATTGGTAATTCTACTTCAAAAAAGGTCATACTATAGTGTGTCGCTCAAAAAAGGTCATACTATAGTATGTGCTTCAAAAAAGGTCATACTATAGTGTGTGCTTCAGAAAAGGTAATTTTATAGTACGTCGCTTAAAAAAGGTCATACTATAGTATGTCGCTCAAAAAAGGTCATACTATAGTATGTCGCTCAAAAAAGGTCATACTATAGTATGTCGCTCAAAAAAGGTCATACTATAGTATGTCGCTCCAAAAAGGTCATACAATAGTATGCGCTTCAAAAGGTCGCTCAGAACAGGTCACACTATAGTATGTCACTCAAAAAAGGTCATACTATAGTATGTCACTCAAAAAAGGTCATACTATAGTATGTCGCTCAAAAAAGGTCATACTATAGTATGTCGCTCCAAAAAGGTTATACTATAGTATGTGCTTCAGGAAAGGTCATACTATAGTATGTCGCTCAAAAAAGGTCATACTATAGTATCTGCTTCAAAAAAGGTCATACAATAGTATGTGCTTCAAAAAAGGTCATACTATAGTATGTGCTTCAAAAAGGTCATACTATAGTATGTCGCTCAAAAAAGGTGATACTATAGTATGTGCTTCAGAAAAGGTCATACTATAGTATGTCGCTTAAAAAAGGTCATACTATAGTATGTCGCTCAAAAAAGGTCATACTATAGTATGTCGCTCAAAAAAGGTCATACTATAGTATGTCACTCAAAAAAAGTCATACTATAGTATGTCGCTCAAAAAAGGTCATACTATAGTATGTCACTCAAAAAAGGTCATACTATAGTATGTGCTTCAAAAAAGGTCATACTATAGTATGTGCTTCAAAAAACGTCATACTATAGTATGTTGCTCAAAAAAGGTCATACTATAGTATGTCGCTGAAAATAAGGTCATACTATAGTATGTCGCTCAAAAAAGGTCATACTATAGTATGTCGCTCAAAAAAAGGTCATACTATAGTATGTCACTCAAAAAAGGTCATACTATAGTATGTCACTCAAAAAACGTCATACTATAGTATGTGCTTCAAAAAAGGTCATACTATAGTATGTCACTCAAAAAAGGTCATACTATAGTATGTGCTTCAAAAAACGTCATACTATAGTATGTCACTCAAAAAAGGTCATACTATATTATGTCACTCAAAAAAGGTCATACTATAGTATGTCGCTCAAAAAAGGTCATACTATAGTATGTGCTTCAAAAAAGGTCATACTATAGTATGTGCTTCAGAAAAGGTCATACAATAGTATGTCACTCAAAAAAGGTCATACTATAGTATGTCGCTCAAAAAAGGTCACACTATAGTATGTCACTCAAAAAAGGTCATACTATAGTATGTGCTTCAAAAAAGGTCATACTATAGTATGTTGCTCCAAAAAGGTCATACTATTGTATGTCGCTCCAAAAAGGTCATACAATAGTATGCGCTTCAAAAGGTCACTCAGAACAGGTCACACTATAGTATGTCACTCAAAAAAGGTCATACTATAGTATGTCACTCAAAAAAGGTCATACTATAGTATGTCGCTCCAAAAAGGTTATACTATAGTATGTGCTTCAGGAAAGGTCATACAATAGTATGTCACTCAAAAAAGGTCATACTATAGTATGTCACTCAAAAAAGGTCATACTATAGTATGTCGCTCCAAAAAGGTTATACTATAGTATGTGCTTCAGGAAAGGTCATACAATAGTATGTCGCTCAAAAAAGGTCTTACTATAGTATGTGCTTCAAAAAAGGTCATACTATAGTATGTGCTTCAAAAAAGGTCATACTATAGTATGTACTTCAAAAAAGGTCATACGGATGCACGGAGGTTAGCACAAATGCTAACAGGTTAGCACGGATGTTAGCACGGATGCTAACAGGTTAACACGGATGTTAGCACAAATGCTAACAGGTTAGCACGGATGTTAGCACGGATGCTAACAGGTTAACACGGATGTTAGCACGGATGCTAACAGGTTAGTACGGATGTTAGCACAGATGCTAACAGTTTAGCACGGATGTTAGCACGGATGCTAACAGGTTAGCACGGATGTTAGCATGGATGCTAACAATTTAGCACGGATGTTTGCACGGATGCTAACAGGTTAGCACCTTACCTGATAAGTGGTTAAAACAAACACGCTGACTGTTATTGGTAATTGTACTTCAAAAAAGGTCATACTATAGTGTGTCGCTCAAAAAAGGTCATACTATAGTATGTGCTTCAAAAAAGGTCATACTATAGTGTGTGCTTCAGAAAAGGTAATTTTATAGTATGTCGCTTAAAAAAGGTCATACTATAGTATGTCGCTCAAAAAAGGTCATACTATAGTATGTCGCTCAAAAAAGGTCATACTATAGTATGTCACTCAAAAAAGGTCATACTATAGTATGTCGCTCAAAAAAGGTCATACTATAGTATGTCACTCAAAAAAGGTCATACTATAGTATGTGCTTCAAAAAAGGTCATACAATAGTATGTCGCTCAAAAAAGGTCATACTATAGTATCTGCTTCAAAAAAGGTCATACAATAGTATGTGCTTCAAAAAAGGTCATACTATAGTATGTGCTTCAAAAAGGTCATACTATAGTATGTCGCTCAAAAAAGGTTATACTATAGTATGTGCTTCAAAAAAGGTCATACTATAGTATGTGCTTCAGAAAAGGTCATACAATAGTATGTCACTCAAAAAAGGTCATACTATAGTATGTCGCTCAAAAAAGGTCACACTATAGTATGTCACTCAAAAAAGGTCATACTATAGTATGTGCTTCAAAAAAGGTCATACTATAGTATGTTGCTCCAAAAAGGTCATACTATAGTATGTCGCTCAAAAAAGGTCACACTATAGTATGTCACTCAAAAAAGGTCATACTATAGTATGTGCTTCAAAAAAGGTCATACTATAGTATGTTGCTCCAAAAAGGTCATACTATTGTATGTCGCTCCAAAAAGGTCATACAATAGTATGCGCTTCAAAAGGTCGCTCAGAACAGGTCACGCTATAGTATGTCACTCAAAAAAGGTCATACTATAGTATGTCACTCAAAAAAGGTCATACTATAGTATGTCGCTCAAAAAAGGTCATACTATAGTATGTCGCTCCAAAAAGGTTATACTATAGTATGTGCTTCAGGAAAGGTCATACAATAGTATGTCGCTCAAAAAAGGTCATACTATAGTATCTGCTTCAAAAAAGGTCGTACTATAGTATGTGCTTCAAAAAAGGTCATACTATAGTATGTCACTCAAAAAGGTCATACTATAGTATGTCGCTCAAAAAAGGTTATACTATAGTATGTGCTTCAGAAAAGGTCATACTATAGTATGTCGCTTAAAAAAGGTCATACTATAGTATGTCGCTCAAAAAAGGTCATACTATAGTATGTCGCTCAAAAAAGGTCATACTATAGTATGTCACTCAAAAAAAGTCATACTATAGTATGTCGCTCAAAAAAGGTCATACTATAGTATGTGCTTCAAAAAAGGTCATACTATAACATGTGCTTCAAAAAACGTCATACTATAGTATGTCACTCAAAAAAGGTCATACTATAGTATGTGCTTCAAAAAACGTCATACTATAGTATGTGCTTCAAAAAACGTCATACTATAGTATGTCACTCAAAAAAGGTCATACTATAGTATGTCGCTCAAAAAAGGTCATACTATAGTATGTCGCTCAAAAAAGGTCATACTATAGTATGTCGCTCAAAAAAGGTCATACTATAGTATGTGCTTCAAAAAAGGTCATACTATAGTATGTCACTCAAAAAATGTCATACTATAGTATGTCGCTCAAAAAAGGTCATACTATAGTATGTCGCTCAAAAAAGGTCTTACTATGGTATGTGCTTCAAAAAAGGTCATACTATAGTATGTCGCTCAAAAAAGGTCATACTATAGTATTTCGCTCAAAAAAGGTCATACTATAGTATGTGCTTCAAAAAAGGTCATACTATAGTATGTCGCTCAAAAAAGGTCATACTACAGTATGTCGCTCAAAAAAGGTCATACTATAGTATGTTTTTTCAAAAAAGGTCACAGATGCTAACAGGTTAGCACGGATGTTAGCACGGATGCAAACTAGTTAGCACGGATGCTAACAGGTTAGCACGGATGTTAGCACGGATGCTAACAGGTTAGCACGGATGTTAGCACGGATGCTAACAGGTTAACACGGATGTTAGCACGGATGCTAACAGGTTAGCACGGATGTTAGCACGGATGCTAACAGGTTAGTACGGATGTTAGCACGGATGCTAACAGTTTAGCACGGATGTTAGCACGGATGCTAACAGGTTATCACGGATGCTAACAGGTTAGCACGGATGTTAGCATGGATGCTAACAATTTAGCACGGATGTTTGCACGGATGCTAACAGGTTAGCACCTTACCTGATAAGTGGTTAAAACAAACACGCTGACTATTATTGGTAATTGTGCTTCAAAAAAGGTCATACTATAGTATGTCGCTCAAAAAAGGTCATACTATAGTATGTGCTTCAAAAAAGGTCATACTATAGTATGTGCTTCAGAAAAGGTAATTTTATAGTATGTCGCTTAAAAAAGGTCATACTATAGTATGTCGCTCAAAAAAGGTCATACTATAGTATGTCGCTCAAAAAAGGTCATACTATAGTATGTCACTCAAAAAAGGTCATACTATAGTATGTCGCTCAAAAAAGGTCATACTATAGTATGTCACTCAGAAAAGGTCATACTATAGTATGTCGCTCAAAAAAGGTCATACTATAGTATGTCACTCAAAAAAGGTCATACTATAGTATGTGCTTCAAAAAAGGTCATACTATAGTATGTCGCTCAAAAAAGGTCATACTACAGTATGTCGCTCAAAAAAGGTCATACTATAGTATGTCGCTCAAAAAAGGTCATACTATACTATGTCGCTCAAAAAAGGTCATACTATAGTATGTCACTCAAAAAAGGTCATACTATAGTATGTGCTTCAAAAAAGGTCATACTATAGTATGTCGCTCCAAAAAGGTCATACTATAGTATGTGCTTCAAAAAAGGTCATACTATAGTATGTACTTCAAAAAATGTCATACTATAGTATGTCGCTCAAAAAAGGTTATACTATAGTATGTGCTTCAAAAAAGGTCATACTCTAGTATGTCGCTCAAAAAAGGTCATACTATAGTATGTCGTTAAAAAAAGGTTATACTATAGTATGTGCTTCAAAAAAGGTCATACTATAGTATGTCTCTGAAAAAAGTGCATATTATACAATGTCCCTCAAAAAAGTGCATATTATACTATGTTGCTCAAAAAAGGTCATACTATAGTATGTCATTCCAAAGATGTCACAATGTACATTGTCGCTACAAAAAGGTCACACTGTAGTATGTCGCTCAAAATACGTCATACTATACTATGTGGTGCAAAAAAGGTCATACTATAGTATGTGGTGCAAAAAAGGTCATACTATAGTATGTCGCTCAAAAAAGGTCATACTATAGTATGTCGCTCAAAAAAGGTCATACTATAGTATGTCATTCCAAAGATGTCACAATGTACATTGTCGCTACAAAAAGGTCACACTGTAGTATATCACATAAATACTGCCACCAGAGGATCAAACCACTTGCTGCAACAGTGAAAGGGTATGATCACTAACTACCCCACTCTGCCAGGTGTTCCATCACACTCAGGCCTGTTCTCCTGGTGCATATAACATCTCCACTTTAGATGCTGGCCTTTTAAATTGAGCTGAGCTACGCAGTCTGTAACTGTTACTGTGGAAGCTTCTTCGAGAATCAATTTGTCATGTTGGATTCTAACTTCAAAACATCAGAGCAGGACTCGAACCTACAACTGTTGAGTCTATAAACCAGTGTCTTACCAGCTGAGCCATAGCGTTCTTGTTGTAGGAAGCTTTTTCCTTTACAACCTTTACACTTTGAGGTGTTTTCCAGGCGCATTAAACATCACTTTAGATGTTTTCTTATTGAAATTCAGAAACTTAAAACATCAAGAGAATCGTATGTCCGATTTGAAGCTGAATCTGTGCTTTTAGTACAGAAATTAAACAACACTGCTCCTGCACCTCTTTACACAAAGTCATATTCTCTAAGGGCATTCATCATCTTTACTTGGAGCAACTCACCAAGATTTGAACCCAAAACTAACAACTCCTAAACATCCTTCTCAGCCACTGTGCTACTCAGTCTGGCACTTCTGTGGAAGGTTCTCAAAGCTTTTTTACTCCTTTCAGAGGGAGTTTGATGAAAATATTGATGTACGATAATTATATAGCGGTTGATGGACAGTTTTGCTACAGATCTTATATGTTACCTACAAATCCTCCCACTAACATGTGAGAAGAAAGGAAACAAGTAAATTGAGAGAATAAATCCATTTTTTCCATCATGTAACTGTGGGTTGAGCAGTTTTCATTATACAATACTTCAGTTCAGATTCAGAAGTGTGAACAAAGTCAAATATAGTTTAAAATACCTGATATTCACCTGTAGTGTGTTCACCCTGGACAACATATGCAGCTGAAGATGGTGGTGAGAATTTCATAACGCCAGATGATATTTCATTTCAACACAATGTTTGCTTTACTGTTGAAAATATCGAAGCTTTCTGATATACCGGTTGAATTCCAAAAGGACAAGTATTGCATCATTTGCTGTTAATATAAAACCTGTTGTTCCCTTCTATGATAATTGCAAAAACACTATTATTTCTGCTTCTCACATCATCACATTTTCAGTGAGTACGGTTCATGATCAAAGTTATCATGCGTCAAACTTTGCATGTACATCATTCAGCACAGTTAGGATGTAGTCCATTTTATTGGTTTCGTCCAATATTACAAATCACATCAACAAAGGAACTAGTCAATACAATATGATTATAACCAAATTCTCTCAATATCTGTGAGATTATGCAGTGTTGTGTGAAATGTGAATTGTGGACAATTTCATGACAGTGAAAAAGTTGTGGTGCGTTTGAGGCTGGATTCCTCCACGTAAAGCAGCTTGCATCTGAGGCAGGTAAAAACATTGTGTACAATTACATCCATGCAGTAGAAGTATGTACTGTAGTAAATATCTGAATACTTATAGAACCCAAGAAAATTGATCAGTTTGCATAATGGGCACAAACTTTGCTAATTGTCTGTTCAAACGTTTGTACTATGACCATAAGTGTATGCATATAAGATGTACGTTCATGGTAATACTCTGTTTTTACACTTTAACACAAATTACATTTAGTAGTTTGATTAAAAACGGATTTGCTTTAAGGTAAGCATCTGCAATCTGATCAGGATAACTCATGGTTTCATGAACGTTATGAAAATGATCATTAATAATCAATAAATTAGAAACTAGTGTATACTGAGCACAGTAAGCATATCAATTTGCAATCATTCGATGGACTGAAGTATAACTTTATACGTTCTTCAGGCTCAGTGAATGAGACAACACGCCACTACAAAGACACAACACAACTAAAGCAAAACCCCCACACACAAAAACTCAGAGCTGACGTTTTTAGTATCCTGACAGCGTAGTGACTGTGGGGTAGCGTCTGCGGTGAGTCATGCATTTGTCTCTCTCGATAAACAGCGAGTTGTGTTTGCACATGATGTCCTTCTCCAGGGCCATGCGGGACTCCTCCAGGTGGGACAGGGAGCCTCGGGCCTCGCTCAGCTGCTGGTGCAGAGACGCCAGAGTGGCGTCGATCTGCCTCACCTCCCCTTCCAAACTGCAGGGGGAAAAAGGCAACGGGATAACGTCACAATATTTCATGTGGTGTAACCCTGAAAACTTAGTACCACACATATTAACTTTGTTTCTTAAAGAGTTTTTTTTTGTACGTGTCAAAAAATGTGAAATATGATTTTTGTGAAAAAGTAAAAAATAGTACAAAATGGGCTTTCAAATGACACAAAACCAACAGGAAAACAAAATGAAGATTTTGAGATACCTGATGAATCTCTCTTAAAAACTGCATTTTAAAAAGTTTTTGACTTCTCATCAATGAACAAACCTGCACCTATGAGGTTCCATTCCTATCAAAATAATTGGAGCCACACACACATTAACGGGTGTGTCCATGCAGTTTATATTTCACAAAAGGCTGCATTACACACCTACGCATGCTGTTTGACAAATGTTGCTAAGCGTTCACTCATATAGGTGCATTTGCCGTTTCTGATGCTACGCGAATGGATAACGACTTTCATTGTCCACACTATGATGCAAAAAAAAAATGCATGAATGTCATGTGCAGACCTGGCATCACACATTATTGTGTGCAGGAATGGGACCATTATAAGTCAACTTACGCACCAGTAAGATGCTCTGTTGGTAGCTGTCCAAACATTTTGAAATGAATGGAACCTCATATATGTGCATGTGTACCTGAGCTGGGGTCCATCTCTGCAGAGCTCCATGTTGGGTCTGAGAGAGCGAAGGTAAAGTCTGGACTGAGCTACTCTCAGCGGAGCCTCTTTGTTGTGGATGGCCTGCTGCAGGGTCACGATGTTCCTCTCCTGGGCCCCAATCTGCTCCAAAGTCTACACACACACACATTGTCATTTAATATTAATCAAAATCAATCAGTTAATCCCCTAGTGTGATTATCTGCTTGTCCTCTGTCTGTCTACCTCTGCGAGCTTCATCTCCAGTTGGGTCTTGGCCTCTATGAGCTCCACACAGCGCTGGCTGAAGGCTTGGTCCACAATGGAGCACTGGACTCTGAGATCCTCAGTGGTGTCGGCCAGCACTCTCTCCACCAGCGCTCTGACGCACACAAACCAAAGCCCAGGTTTTTTTTGTTTTTATGAAAAGGTTACAGTTATATATAGAAGTAAATTGGATTCAAAAAAGCAAAAAAGCTCTGTTTTAGCTCAGTTTTTTTTTACAAATGTATATAAAGTTTACTCACCTGAGAATATTTTCTAAAATTCCATAAATGTACATTCACTTTTAATGATTAGATTTGTTCTAGTTCAGATCATTACAAATTTGCACAAAAACCTTAGACAGAAATTAGTTACCCAGAAAAACAGGGGGCGCAAATTAGTCAGAAAAACAAAAAAATATTACTCATAAAAACAGAAAAAATATTTTCCCTCCAAAAAATAGAAAAAATTACACAGACAATAGAAAGAGAATTTCCAATTACCAAATAAAAACACCAATAATTTCCCTGAAAAACGTGGTTGTAAAAAAAATTATAATGAAAAACAGAAAAAAAAGAGTTAGTCAGAAAAACAGAAAAATATTACTCATAAAAACAGAAAAAACAAATACCCTTAAAAATAATAAGGAATAAAAAGAAAACGTTTGTCAGGAAAACAGAAAAAAATTAACCAGTGAAAACTGAAACAGAAAAAATAGTTTGCCCAAAAAATAATTTCCAATAATTAAATAAAACCACTATTAAGCTAACACTACTAAAAATAGGAGGGAAAATAAGCCAGAAAAACAAAATATCACTCAGAAAAACGTAAAAAAAAAAACTATTACCCCAAATAACAACCAAAAAAAATTCCTCCATAATACTACTATAGACGCCATAGAAACAGTAAACACTCTAACCTCAGACTGGTTGTGGCCTCTTCCTCCTGCAGCGCCTTGGACAGGTTGTCCTGGGTAAACTTTGTCCACGACATCTGGTTACACACCCTGCAGCAGACCAGAGGTCAGGTTGGGTCAAATACTTTCTCATTTGTGTGTGCAGAAAAGAGTTTCACGCGACTCACTGGTCCTGCACTGAGGCTGAGCTGGGGTGGTGCTTCGTATCCGGACTCATGTTGGTGTATCTCCCGCTGTGCTCGTCGAAGTCGTAGGCCTGGTACTTATCGGACCAGTCCAGCTCCAGCATCTGCTTGGCTGCCCGATTCATCCTGACACACAGAGACACGAATCAGAAAAAAGAGGGGGCCGGCCATGGCATTTTTTGGCTTCGGAAATTCCAGTAAACAGGGTTAGAGGCGCTCACTTGATCTGACTGATAACCTGAGCCGTCGTTTTCTTCAGGAGAGCCTGGACGTTCCGGATCAAGTCCACCTCCTATAAAACAAAGTTAGTGTGTCACATGGAGCCATTTACAGGAGCGGCCTTAAATCATTGTAATAGCCATTTATTACAACCATTTATTGTTGGAAATTTAATTTTTTTAACTGTCCACTTTTTAATTTTCTTTTTTTAACACTCTGCTGTTTAATATCAGACCTAACAATCAATTATTATAGTGGCAGCGACTAGAAAACAGTAGAGAGAGGTGGTCCATAAAAGATGTTTCTGTTTTACCCCGATAGATTCATAATCTCATTTGCCTTACGAATAAATATAAATAATATATAACACATAAGTACTATTATTACTTTTATACTAATATTTAAAACCAAAGCTCAAACCTGTAAGGCAAGTTGCAAAGGAGATTATTATTCATTTTTTCATGTTCCCCATGTTTATTGCCCCCCATCAATGAAATTGGCTTTTCATCCATAATCTGAACAAGCTAACGTGGTTAAATATAATTCAATAAATAATCTGATTTTATTGTATTTAAAAAAAACTATTAATGCGTGTTCATGTTTAATGATGTGGTTTTATAAAGGGGGCCCACTGGCATTCAGGGCGCGCCCCAGGGCGCAGGACGCGGGGCTCCGCCCCTGCAGCAGCGTTCACCTTCAGCAGCTCCTCCTCCACCGAGTCCCGGACCAGGTCCGGACCGGGTCTCCTCGTCCTGCAGTTCAGGTTATCGGTGGCGATGGCGAACGGCGTCTCGGTGGCGTCCAGCGCCTTCTCCAGACGCGTCCTCGCCGCCAGCAGCGCGTCCGTGTCGGCCAGCAGCCGCTCGACGTGCCGCTGCAGCTCGGACTTCCAGCGGTGGATCTCCTGGAGCCGGTCCCCCAGGTGGCTCGTGCCCTCGGCCTGCGTCTGCTGCGTGGCTGCCTCGGCGTTCCGGTACAGGCTCCTGGACCAGCGCTGGATCCTGCCGGCCTCGTGCTGGTCGCAGCCGGCCTGGTGGAGGATGCCGCGGTAGTTGGAGAACCACTCGGCCGGGGTGTACTTGGCGGAGCGGTAGCCGGCGGTGGAGCTGCCCGAGGCCGGCTGCGGGACCTCCGCGGCGGGCGGCTGGTCGCCCGCGAGCCCCTGAGCCACGGCTCTGCTGTCGAAGTGCGGCCGCGGCACTAAAACCTCCGAGCTCATGGTCTGCTGATCAGGCCTCAAAGATGCTGAAGAAACCAGAAAAAAAAACCTGCAGCAAAGAGCCAAGTTAAAATGAGACGTGAGAACAGTTTTCAGTCCTGAGGCACCAAGTTGTTTGTTTGCTGTTGCCTGGTAACAGATGCTGAAAGGCTCAGGTGACCAGAGACCCTTCACTAAGGATCAGTGAAAACTACCAACACTACCAACACCTTCTTTTGTTGTTGCCCAAGTGTTTTCTCATGCATCCGTCACTTTTCTCTTCACACACATCCTTCACTTTAAGTATGCATTAGCTATGTATGTGTACATGTGTGTATGTGCGTATATATATGTAAATATGTAAATATGTGTGTACGTGTATGTATGTAGGTATTTACGTGCATGTATGTATGTATATATGCTTTGCTTATGCATACTTTTTTCTTGCTATTTATTAGTATTTTTCTCCATTCTTATGTCCATAATGCATACTGTGTATGCAGATCAACAAATTCTACGAATTTTGTACACAGTGTTTTACATAGTGTATTTTTATTTTTTATAGCTTTAAATTTCTTTTTCTTTACTCTGTACGCTGCATTAACAAACAAATTTCCCCGTTGTGGGATCAATAAATCATATCTTATCTTATCTTATCTTATCCAAATCCACCCTCCACAGCAACAAAGCCAGGTCCATAAAACCTGGATGACAGAGTCTGAACTGGACTGGCCTGCACAGAGTCCTGAACTCAACCCCATAGATAGAACACCTTTATGATGAGGTGCAGCAGAGACGTAGAGCCTGGCCTCCTCTCCCCCATCATTGCATGACCTCACAAATGACCTTCTGGGAAAAAAAAGTGAAAAATTCCCATAAACACACTCCTTTGCAGACAAGTTGATATCACTTAAATTTATATCAAAGTCAAAGTCAATTTATTGTCAATTTCTTCACATGTACTTGACATACAAAGGAATCGAAATTGCGTTTCTCACTATCCTATGCGTTTTACATGTACAACAACAATAAAGTGCAGGTGCTCAAGACGAGACAATCCTAAACTACAATGGTAAAGTGCAGCAGCTTAAGGCTACTTCTGCCTAGTGTTGCTAAACTAGGAACAAACAAACAGGTATGACAGGACAAGACATGAGTAGCAGGGTATGGAAAGACAAATCCAACAAGACAACACTGATTGTCCCAGCTATGTGCATTATGAGGTAGTTGTTGTAATGTAATGGCTAGTGCAATAACAATATAAGTATTAATATAGCAGCAGCAAGTGTGTGCAATTGTGATGGCTTTGCTGTTGAGGTGGATGGTGTAAATGTGTGTGAATAGGTTTAGGGTATGTGAGGGAACACTTTTAGCAATATACTGTATAATCCCATTGCTCACTTTGTGCTTTTTTATGCATTTTCCCCCCTGTAGTCTGTTTCCACCTCTTAATTTGCTTAAATCCAAAGTAATCTTAATAACTTAACCCCTTAACGCCTGCTGTCACAACTATGCAACATACCAAATTTTCTATTTATTTTTTTGTGCATAATCTCAACATTATTTACCATCTACCTAAGGGCATTTTTTTTTACATACAGCTATATAAATACAGGCGTTAAGGGGTTAACTTGTTTGAAATGCACATTTGGTTATAATAAGCAAGGTATAAGGTGTATGAGAGCAAAGACAATGGAAGATGGGTGTGTGTTGAATAAAAATGACCAAATGACTGCCTTTGCACTGTCTCTGATAAATATAGGAGTTGTCCTGACCAAATAAAGATAGTTTTGACCAGGTATAGACATGTTTGGAGGAGGAGACTTAACTACATTATATGAGGATGTTTTTTTATGAATGAAAAGATTAGGGTTTCAAATCGAGACAAGAAACTCTTTAGGATTGAGCATAATGAAGGGAGATCTGTTCCTTTTGGAATAAAATTCTACTTGTCGGGTGGAACAATATCCACCTCTGATTAATTATATGCTATTTTAGGAATTATTATGATTTCTGCAAATATTCATATGGGACAATCCCAAAAAATGTCACATGGTGTAACCTTAAAAACCTGCTACCAGATACTTTAACGCTCTTAAAAAGGGTTTGAAAATTAAAAACGCATGCTATCAAATCGTTTTATACTCTAGGTGGATTAAATATTCATCATTTTTCTAACCCAATGTTACAACATTAGACATAGCATGTCAGAAAATCACACATTCTGTGTAATTTTTGTAAAAAAATAAATAGATAAATGGTATAAATGGGCAACATGAACACAAAATTTACCTTTAGAGAGAAATGATGAATCATTTAACTCTCTTCTCCCTGTGATTTTTGGTAAAATATTGGATCATTTAAAAGCTGATCAATAAACGCTGTAGAGTAGAAAGTATTAAATGAAAAATGCTCAAGTACAAGTGGCAAATTTCCAGGTATTTACGGGAATATTTTTAAATGTCAAATTTACAGACACATTAAAATACACAAAGAGAAAACTAAATTATTAATTATACCTCCTCCAAGCTCAAACAAGCTCTGAAGCTCAGAACTAATGAAGAGAATAACTTTAACAGAGATGCATTTCTGCTCAGGCTCCTGACGATGGCAGCACAGGAACTGAAGTTGTTAAATTCTGACCTGATGCGTTCAACACATGAACGTGAGGCGCTGCTGTTTGTGTAAAACAGTGGGTTCACATTTCCTCACGGTTTCCTCTACACTTGTTTCCTTTTATTTCCTTAATGTCACATCAAGACGCGACACCTTCAAAACCTGTTAATCTCCTCAAAGTGAAAGTAAGGAAGCTAAAGAGTCAGCTTGCACGCACAGATGTGACACATTTCAGAACAACTGCACAGGGAGGACATTATGAAAGGAACACATTAGGTTTGCATTGTTTCGCACAAAAAAGTTTCACAGAAAAAACATAAATTAAATGTAAATTAAATATGAGATCAATAACATGTACTAATTAATAGTTAAATGGGCTGTAGGATCATAAGTGTGTAATACTGAGTTCAGTGTAATATCTGTAAATGAGGCCCCAAGAGTTAAAACTAGGCCAACATTTAGCAAAAAAATGTAAAATAGTCTGAATAATCTGAATAAATGAACCAAAACAGATCCACGTTTTTCTTATTTCCTACTTGATCTATCTTATTTCTATTTATTTATTAAACATCCCATATCATGCACTTTTCTGACTTTTATTTGCAGTTTTAACACAAATGATACAGCTCTGTACTCACCTCACATGTAGGATATTTTCTTTCGATACCAAATTTAAGTTCATAATCGCTGTGGTTGTGGAGCTATTCAATATTTATCAGGTTAAAATATTATACACAGTATGTTAAAGTGCAGAGGTATAATTAAATCTATTTAATGCCACTGAAGAATCAAAAGTAAAAGTGATTATAACGAGTACAGTAAAGTGATACCTGTTATTATTATATTACTGATATATCGACATGTAAATGCATATATTATATATATACATATATATATATATATATATATATATATATATATATATATATATATATATATATATATATATATATATATATATATATATATATATATATATATATATATTTAATATGTAACCAGGTAACATATTTTATATTGTACTGTTGTTACATCATAATGGGACAATGTCAAAAAAGTCAATAAAAATTATAATATATATATCTGCAATTTAATTTAAATATATAATTATCTGTTTCAGTTCATAAAATGTGTGGTGGTAATTTTTTTAAGGTGTATACATGTATTAGGACAACTTACATTTAGGGCATTTCTTACAAGGAGAAAAATCTGAGTTATAGCAGCAAACATGTTCATGCAAACTATGGAATAAGTCAAATAATCACAAGAAATCATACTGCAGACAGGAAGTTAGACCACAGTTAAACATGAAAATGAAAATGTTAGAATGAGTGCAAACACTGTTCACCTCTCACCACTGATTCAAAGTTGATTACAGTAGATGGCGTCATTTGGAATGATATTATCATAAACACAATCTTGTCTTCTATCTTTATGTGCAACCTGCTCGCCACATCGCCAAATGTTCTGCTGCTTGTTGATTTTCTCATATGAGCTCTTGACCACTTCCTGATTCTCATAGATCTAAAAAAAAAAAGAATCAAGAAAAAAAGAAGGTATGATGAGAACACCTAACAGTATAGACGAGTAGCAGTAGAGTCTAACAATCTTTATGTCAATCCTCGTGACCTTTAAACCTGCATCAATGTCTGATAGCTCGCTATGAGGTTTAGGTTGTGTTTCTAAAAAACTGAAATCATCACTATGTAGTTTCCCATTTAGATAGAAAAAACTGTAAGTTTAACTTTCTCACATCAGTGTCAGCCGTTTCTACTTCTGCTTTTCGTTCCGCCACCTCGATGCGTCCACCTGAGCTTCTTCCTGTAAACACACACGTCTTTTTTTTAGTTTGCATATGTCAGAATTTTACATGCATGCGAGCGTGCATCAACGCGTAAACCGTACCGTGCTCACGTTTGTATCTATAAACGGTGACTGACACACACGTCAATGTGAACGCTGCAGCACACGCGGCGATAACCATGGTGTGAAAGTTTATTTCATCTGGCCAGAGAAAGAGAACAGTTATATAAAAAACATGTAATAAAGTATTATTACATTTTTCCTTCCCTTGTATGGACTATGATGTTGTCATTATGTGATTTAAGGAGAATAAAAGGGGAACAATTGTGGATTTATTTCCGCTTCCTGTGGTTTTATAGTAAGGTAAGGATAAGGTTTCACATACCGACCTTAAACATGATCAAATTTGCAGAACTTGAGGTTAACAAGAAGCCGGGGCTAGAACAATTGCAGTTATCAGATCTCTATGCATGTGTGTAAACGGCACCGTTCTGTAGCCTTGGTTTGCATCGACCACTCTCCTATTATGAATCAAATCTTAAACATGATATAAGGACATTTCGAGCAAAAAAAAAAAACCCTTTAAAAGTACTGAAATCTTACTGTTATACTTAATCATATCTGCTAAGCGTGAGCACACATACCTTTTATAGTTCTATCAGGGGCTTGTTCCGTGACGTTGGTAGAGACAGTGACAGTTTCTGGAAAGAAAACATCAGGACAACCACTCATTTTGATGAGTAAATAAGGAAGATCTTTTTTTTTTCTTGTGTTCTACATGAATATTTTTCCTGTAAAACTCCCTATTTATTTTACAGCAGGCGGGGGCCTTGGGTTCAGCATCTATCGCAAACAGGTGTGTTTAAGACCTCTCTTCTAGCAGCAACCTCAGCCGTCAGGGCCTGCAGAGCAGACAAATGATTCACAGCAACATGACTAGAATTTGGTGGGTGTGTTTAAACTACCGCATCCTCAACGCGGGATTCAAACGCCTCTGCTTCCCTTTTGAATCGTTATTTTTAGGAGACCAGAGAAAGGCCATGAAGGGAGAGGTGAAACCAGGACGTCACCGGTGATGTCGACGGATCCTGGTGTAGCCCGTGCCGCGACGGAAAGGGGCAGGTCACGGTCAGTGGGAGCGACGCGACGCCGCTCAGACAGCGGGATTGCATGCAGCACCATGATGAAAAGAAGGTTTCCGCAAAATCTTTTAGGAGCTGGCTAACATAACCGGTTTTGTGCATGAACGCGTTCCATGGTTGATTGTTGGGTGAATGTACTCTTTTTTTCATATACGTATACGTGTTTATTCTGGCTGTGAATGGTGCTCACTCGTAATAGAATGTTGTTAAAAGTGTCAGATTTCATTAGATCCCTCCAGGTGAAAACTATATGCAGCTGAAAACCACACTAACCAAGACGTCATAAAACACAGAGCGACAGCCAGGACCATGGAGGAAGGCAGCACCACAGCTATGAGCATTACCCCAATGAGTTGGAAAAGTCAGTACTGTCTCACAAAAAAAGCAAAAGCCACTCCCCTATAACAATAACAAGTTACTAGGGAAAGTACAGATTGTGTTCCATTTAGTTTAAAAATCTACAGGGATTTCCTGAGGGTCAGTAAATGCGTTTTGGAACAAGACGTTGCAGCGAGAGAAAAAAAGCAAAGACGTAGCACTCATGAACTTTTCCAACAAAGTTTGTTTTTTGTGTTAGTGTTGAATAAAGCAGCAGCTAAACTTGACTCCACTTTTTCTCCATTAATCCGCTGCTTTGTGCCTCAATGCGTTCAATGGATGTTCGTTGGGTGAACGTACTGTTGATGACGTGTTCATTCTGGCTGTGAATGGTGCTCTCTCGTAATAGAATGTTGTTAAAAGTGTCAGATTTCATTAGATCCCTCCAGGTGTAGGCAATACGTAGCTGAAAACCACACTATCAAATACGTCATAAAGCACAGAGCGACAGCCAGGAGCATGGAGGAAGGCAGCACCACAGCTATGACCATTAACACAATTTGATGGAAAAGTCAGTACTATTACTGTCTTACTGTCTTATTTTCACAATAAACACCATTTAAGCAGCACGTTTTTCCTCATTTTTTAAAGAAAATTCTGCAGGGTGAAAGTTGCAGCTGCTATTAGTATGGACTGAATGGATGGATGAATTAGTGATAGGAAATACCAAAACTTCGAGGCTGTCACCTCAATACTAAACCCTGGTTGGATACAGATTTCCAATTAGATAAAAAGATGAATCTGACACATTGATTCAAGATTTCATTAGATCCCTGCAGGTGAAAACAATACATAGTTGAAAACCACACTAACCAATATGTTATAAAACACAGAGCGACAGCCAGGACCATGGAGGAAGGCAGCACCACAGCTATGACCATTGACGCAATTTGATGGAAAAGTCAGTACTGTCTCACAACAAAAGCAAAAGCCACTCCCCTATAACAATAACTAGATACTAGGGAGAGTACCGATTGTGTTCCATTTAGTTTAAAATTTTACAGGGATTTCCTGAGGGTCAGTGAATGCATTTTTGGAACAAGACATTGCAGCGAGAGAAAAAAGCAACTTTACCAACAAAGTTTGTTTTTTGTGTTAGTGTTGAATAAAGCAGTGGCTAAACTTGACTCTACTTTTTCTCCATTAATCCGCTGCTTTGTGCCTGAATGCGTTCAATGGATGATTGTTGGGTGAACGCACTGTTTTTTTCTCTTGATGACGTGTTCATTCTGGCTGTGAATGGTGCTCATAATAGAACCTTGTTAAAAGTGTCAGATTTCATTAGATCCCTCCAGGTGAAAGCAATATGTAGCTGAAAACCACACTAACCAATACGTCATAAAACATAGAGCGACAGCCAGGAGCATGGAGGAAGGCAGCACCACAGCTATGACCATCAACACAATGTGATGGGAAAGTCAGTACTGTTACTGTTAACACCATTTAAGCAGCACGTTTTTCCTCATGTTTTTAAGAAAATTCTGCAGGGTGAAAGTTGCAGCTGCTACTAGTATGGACTGAATGGATGGAAAAAAAATGTTAGGAAATACCAGAATTTCGAGGCTGTCACCTCAATACTAAACCTTGTTTGGAAACGGATTTCCTATTAGATAAAAAGATGAATCTGACACATAGATTCAAGATTTCATTAGATCCCTGCAGTGAAAACAATATGTAGCTGAAAACCATACTAACCAATACGTCATAAAACACAGAGCAACAGCCAGGAGCATGGAGGAAGGCAGCACCACAGCTATGAGCATTAACACAATTTGATGGAAAAGTCAGTTACTGTTACTGTTAAACTTGACTCTACTTTTCCTCCGTTAATCCGGTGCTTTACACTCCTCTGAGCTGTTTCTAGATGCCTTCCCTTCTCTTTTGAGGAAGCCTTTAGCCGCGTATGGGGCTGGTCACGGTAGCGTCGTAAAAATCAATTGGTCAGATTGCTCGTTGTAATGGTTCACCACCATATGATGAGTTGGGGCCACGGCGTCTCACCTCTGACTTCTAGCTCCACGCCAGAGAAGACATCCAGGCCGGCGTTTCTGTGGACGCCGCAGAGGTACGACCCCGAGTCGTTCAGGGTCAGACCGGCGATGGTGACAGTGAATTCAGCCTGGGAGCTGTCGTTCAAGCCGAACCGCGCGTTGTGTTTCCCGCCCGATGTGACGAGGGCCTGCTGCAGGCACGCGGAGGGACGCCTTCCCCTGCAGATGTACTTCAGGTTGCCTGCGTCCGACGACTCGTACGGACAAGTGATGGACGCCGAGTCGCCCTCGTAACCTTGGACGTGGGTGAAATGGTCACAGCAGTGGTCTGCCAGAAAGTCACAGAATTAAGCATTTACTTTCCTTACTTAAGCTGTTAAAATTAAAAAAAAAAAAAAAAAAAACTGATACAAGGCCAGCATTGAGATTAATTTATATATTAATTACCTTGTACGATGTGAGGGTCTAAGGACAGGGGATGTTGTGTTGCTTTTGTACACAATGTAAAGCCCTTTGGGGCAAATCTGATTTGTGATTCTGGGCTATACAAATAAATTGAATTGAATTGAATTGAATATATTGCATTAAAAAATCTCAGTTACAACACTAAATAAATTAAATTAAATGTCACTGTTACAGCATCAACATATATCATCAATATCCGCATCATCATACAATAATAAAATAGGTCATATAAGCCAACCTGTATTTTGTTATTTAATTCTGATTTATTTAATTGAATCCTTTTATCTCATAATTTTACACAATATATTCTTCATAATGTAAAGATCCTTAGTGTGATATCTATGATTTTATTGAACAAATAATTGTTTTTTTGAATTATTTTTTTAAATCATTAAACTTTGTTTTGCAGATGATTTATATATTTGCTATATTTTGCATAAATTATTCTGACACTACTGTAGTCACCTCATATGTTGTAGATTTATTCTGAGACCAGGTTTAAGTTCATAACCTTTGTGGTTGTAGAAATATTCCACAATTATTATTATTATTTATTTTATTTTCTTAAAATAGGCCTGGGGCTTAAGGGGTTTACTAAAATACCTATAAATACTAAAATCAAATATTATTATTATTATTAAGCTATGAGTCAAGATCTGCATGTAAAACATTATATACAGTCTGTTAAAGTACAGAGATATTATTACCTCTATTTGACATATTTGAAGGATTAAAAGTAAGTGATTAAATGCAGTGGATTATTAAATTGATAGATTTTAAATATATACATGATAGCGTGTGTTTTTATTTCATTTAAAGAGAGTTAAAGTATCTGGTACAAAGTTTTAGTCACACACAAATATACGTCTATACAAGCTGTAAATTAGTTTTATATTCTACGTGGAATAAATATTTAAAATGTTTATTCTTTTACATGATTTGACATTTCCCTTCAACAAATCACAATGGCACAAATGGACTTTTAAACATTAAAACAACGTGAACACAAAATGTACATTTAAAAAAAAATGCATTTTACAAAGTTCTGTGATTTATCTGATCAGACATATAATAATCACAATCGTCTTCAAAGCAACTAGCGAATACAACTACGTCAAATAGTGAACTACAATTAACTTAAAATCAGCTCTGAGAGTCTTAACTTACCTTTTGCCACATGCAGCTCTACTCTAGTGTAGATATCCTTCCCGACCTTGCTCACCCCACACCAGAATTTCCCAGCATCCTCAGTCGTTAGTCCGCCGATGGTTGTTGTGAAGACTCTTTTTTCTCTGTCGTCGTTGATAGAGTATCTGTCCTTCCTTTCTTCCACGGACGTAACAAGAACATCTTCGTTGTCACAGTCATTCCTGCACAGGTATTTCTCATAAGACTCATAACCTGCTTCGTAGCTGCACGCGACTTTGGCTTCTGCCCCTTCATATCCAGACACGTGGATCTGCTCTGCAGCAGCGGTGACATGAATCAGAGCAACTGCAAAGAAACAAAGGAACAAACATTAGGAATTGGATTTTGCATGTGTGTGTGTGTGCGTGTGTGTGTTTTTTTAAATAATGCATGCATTTGCATGTGTTAAATGAATTTAGAATGAATGTTAAAGTTTTTCGATGAGGTGATTTGCTGTTACTTACTGCACAGCAGGTTCTGAAGGGTCCACATTGTCACAGTGTGAACAAACCACAAGGGGACTTCTGTCTTATGTGCTTTCTGTCTCTGTGTGCTTGGGTGTGATGGTAGAAAAACTCACTTCCGCATTTAGACCAGGCTTTCCATGGGTTTTCCCCTCGGTGTCACAAAACCTGTGAACATCACAATTAATCCCATAGAGGGTTTTACAGGCTGTACGCCATCTGTTATCTTTTAACATTACACATTTAATTCAAATACGAAAAAGAAAAGTGAAATAAAATGGAGGTAACAGTGCAAACAGCGGAGTGGATGTTCTGTGTACAATGAAAATCAAGGAAAGAATATTTACTGAATGGAAGAAAAAGGATCAAATTATAGATTGATTGATATTATCAATTAGAAATTAATGCTTTTAACCTGTATGAGAGTAAAGTTAATGCTGTTATCTGCAGTATAAAGCTTATTTTTGACCTGATCCCTGTTTAGCAAAGAGTTTATCAGCCTGAATTACAGAAGTCGGAATGCGGATGTGAGAATGGAGACAGAAACAGGAGAATGCATGAGATGTCGCCACCAGAGGGAGCTTAGTTCACATGTATTTTAGCTGAATTTGCAGTAGGAGTTAGTCACTTTCACAGTGTGGCTGCTCTGCTGGTTTGTTTTCTCCATTACAAAAGATCCAGATTTCATATTGTTCTCAAATGATTAATAATGTTGCTCAAGCATTGAATTTCCCTCCGTGCTGTGTCACAGGAACTTTATTCAGCTGTGTACTGTTTGTGTGGAAAACCAGTTTATTCACGTTTATACAAAGCAACAAACTACTGTCAAAATAATTATAGTGTTTTATCAATTTTGATTTCAAGTGGTACTTTTAATGTGTGTTTGATTCCTACCATCATTTTATTCATTTATTTATTTTATATTTCTGACCAACAATGCCTCTCTCTTTCACTTTTTAGTGTTTTTACATTACCTCATAAGTACAGTCGCTTTAAAGGTCCCATCATATCATAAATAGCAATTTTTTATACTCTAGTTCTATAAAAACTGTCTCAAAACTGTGTCATCAATCATCAAATAAAACCCCAAAAAGTGCACGACACCTTTAATGTTCTTATATTTCATAGCCAACCATTTAAATACAGAAAAGTTATTAATCTAATTTAAAACCACTTAAGCCTCAGGCCTATTTTTCAGTTTTCCTGCTATAAATGCTTAAAAAAATATGAAATATCTCTACTCAACTACAAAGATTATCCTGGTACCATAAGAAAACTAGTTAGGATAGTGCAATAATAGAGTTCTACTACAGAAAAAAATACTTGCTTTAAAATGTAAAGCAAGACCAAACTGAACATAAACATGAAATATGCTGCAATGCAAAGTTCAATGATATATAATAAAATAAGAATACAAAGATCAATTATGTGCCCATAATATTATAGAAATCATACTACAGAACATAACACGAAAAAGAAGATTATAAAGGACCCAACTAAATAATGACACATCTAAATTAAATATCAAATAGTCATTAGTTGCAACCCTCGTACTGACATTATATTGAACTATTTTATTACTATATTGGCGATGTGGGTATTGATGATATATATCGATGCTGTAAAAATATAAAAAATCTTTATTTAGTGTTGGAGCTGAGGTTTTCTTATGTGATTAAAGCATAAAAGTCAATGCTGCCTCTGTTTTAGGGGATTCCGGATTTTAAAAAGTTAATTAGTAAAGAGTTAATAACTTTTAAAACATTAAAATGACTTTAAACAAAGGAAAAAACAACCAGTATATTACAGTGGAACACTAGCGTTTATAAGAAGCAAGTGATCTCTGTAAATAATTGTGTTTTGAGTTTATAAAAACTTCTTTGTGTGCATCTGTCTTTGTGTCATATTTCCGCCAAGACACCAGACCCCGGGCTCGCCACCTTTTAAAAAGCGCTGACCCCACCCTGCCCTGCATTATAAGATGCCAGCGTGCGTGCGTGGGCGAGAGCGCGCGTGTGTGCGCTTTTTTTCCCCGAGCTCAGCCATTCCCTGGACTCCAGCTGACCGCTCAGCTGTGCCCCCCGCATACTGCAGCACGCACACACACACACACACACACACACACACACACAGAAGGGTTAACTGTGTCCCGAATTAGCGAGGTTCGGCTTGGCCGTTGCCAGGGCCGGTTGCCGGGTGGTGGGGGGTGTTGGGTGTTGGTGTGGGGAGCCGGGTTCCTGCTGTGGCCTGTTTGCATGTTGGCAGCGTGCAGGACGCGTGTGTTGTGGTCTTCTCAAGCTACAACCCAAGACAAACACACACACACATGCACGCACACACACACTAATGCACATGGCCCTTAGTCTGTATGGAGCTGTATGGATATATATATATATATATATAGACCTTAGGGTATATTTTAATCTTTCAAACAGTCCAGACAGTGAGTTACATACGTGTTGTTCCTGAGGTTCTCCGCCCTGAACCATCTTATATTTAATACCCTGTGTGCCTCCGAATTCCTTTAGCAGAGCAAAAAATCTTTAATATCTCTTCTTCTTTTTTCTGTTTCATTATCAAATTCTTAACTTGCATTGCCACCTCTTCACTTCCTGCCAACCATTTTTTTTTTTTTGGCCTGTAACATGCGTCCAGAATGATCCGATCACAAGTGGACACGTGTCCCTAAACACCTGTGTCCCTCGCGCGTCTCCAAACGTGTCCAGCCGACCACTTGTGTTCACATTTCATCAGCGGTGATGTATATTCCTGTTAGGTCCTTTCAGTATAAGTGTTTACTCCGCTCCACATGTACGCTACAGAAGATATATACATGCATCCCAACCCACCACAGAACATGGATGGAGGGATCAGATCTCCACATGTGGACACATCTGGTGCGTGTCCACCTGTACTTAGTGCTGATCAGGTCACTCGGGACACATGTTAGTGGAAAGTGTAAAAAGTGTGATATTGAGCTTGAATCACTTGCAGAAGTCCCAGGGACAGACACAATTATTGTGAATATTAAATTAATTTAGACATTCAGCTAATGGATAGTTACAATTGAACTAATATGTAGAAGCCAGTAAATCATTCATCGCACCAAACTAGACGTAATGATCATTAACCTGCACAAACAATAAACAATAAACAATACATATACATATATACATATACACACATATATATAACACTGTTATTACTACTATTATGACTTTTATCAATAATATTTGCTGAGAGCTCAAACCTGCAAGGCAAGTTGCAAAGGTGCATTAAAGAGAAGTTAGGGCTAACTTATTAGGTAGGATAGGATTTTTAGTATTAATAGTATTTTTTCATGTTCTCTCCAGAAATTGTTCTCTACTGTTTATCACCCCCTGTTCACACTGATTTATGATTCATTAAACATGCAAATGAGTTGCATTATGACATATGACAGTCAGAATGTCTCTGCTTCTATCGCCTCAGAGACAGACTCTAAAGTCACCAGGTATGTGAGCTTTTTTCTTTCTTTGCTCTACAGGGAGGAGGAATTACTGCGAAATGCAACCTGAGTGCTAAAAAAAAAAAAAAAAAAAGGATGTCTGTCAGGGATAAAGAATGGTAGATTTCACTGTGTATTAAAGCAGAGTCTGCAGACGTGTGTGTGTGTGTGTGTGACTGTGAGTGTGGGAGGGGACATTCCGTCCATTCTTGTTCTTCCTGAGGAAAGAAAGCATCTCACACACACACACACACACACACACACACACACACGGCTTCTTCTTTCTCAACTATCCAGTTAATACGTTCTAGCTTTAGTAAAGTAAATTAAAACATCGTCTTATGGGGGTGAGGCTAAACACGTTTCTTCATTTATTCTCCACCTTCAGGGAGTCATCTAGCTTCCAGCTGACTAATAACATCCAAAAACACGCCGCTCCGCTAATAAGAAACACCTTTTCTGCAGCAGCTCTGGGCACCGTCCACCAACCCAAACCCACTCTTTACGACCGCAGATTTTTTTTTTTTTTTTTTTACACAAACATCCACATGTTGCTCGGATTCACTGAAAGGTCATTTACGAGCTTCATCCTGGCAAATCAGAACTAGACGATCAATAACTTATCTCTTGCTGACATAGGAAAACACAACAGTTGCATGATGAATTTGCAAACCGTCACACGTGAAAAGCGAAGGGGGTTGGGTCATTAGCTATTGAAGTGGACCTGGTTGGAAAATAGAATTGCTCCTTTCTCTCGCTCACACACACACACACACACACACAGCAGAGAGCATGCCAACCTATGCAGAGGCTCATCAAAGCTCCACGGGGGGCAGCTACGCCAGCGCTGACGCACGCCGCACCCATTCGATAGTTAGATGAATAATCTCTCTTTGTTTTGATCCGTGTGGCCCAGCGGAGCAGCTGCTAACTTTTGGTCCTGATATTGACTTCACTTGCCAGTTGTGGCCCATAGAACGTCAGATGCATAACAAACGCATTTGGTGAGTTACAGACAAGGCGGGTTGAAGGATAGGTATTTATTTTCTGTAAATATAAAGACCCTTTTGAAGTCATTAGCAAAAACACGCACACTTTAGTACACGAAGACTCACAGAGCTGCATACTGAACACTTCTGTCAGAAGACTCCTAAATTTTACAGAAAGCTCTTTACAAAGCAAACTTTCATTTCGAGAATGACCATGCAAGCAGTATCATCATGAGGATAAAACAAAAAAACAAAAAAAATTAACTTAAGCTCGTCATTCATTCCGTCACCGCCTCACTCATGCGCAAAAAAAAAAATTCACACACATCATATACGAGAAGTCAAATGTGTCCTGCAGTCACAGAAGTCGGGTTCCGTAGGCCGCTTTATCCAGGCTCCGCCCCCAGAATTCCAGCCTGATCCTGTTTGTCGTCTTCCTCGCCAACCACGAGGAGTCTCATGACCCGATGTGACACCGCTTGGGCGTCAGCACTAAAAATGGGCGATTTGCGACAGAAAGGGATTTCTATTGCATCTCAATTGTTATTTTATAACTTTATCGACACTAAATAGCGTCAGTATTCATTAAGAAATTAGCCATTTGTGACAGAAGCTTCACATTTTAAGATGTAGTTATTCACAGATGGAATAATCCTCCATTTGTCTGCCTTTATTCCAGCTAGGAAGATAGTGTCCTGTCTGCATATCTACCCTGAGCTTTTGAAAAATAATCTAAATCGCTCATTTTTAAAAGCAGGGTTCACTATAAATAAATTTTTTAACCGCCTCTCTATAAGAAATGTTTAATTATGGGGAGCAGTGGCTTCTTTAATTATGACAGCTATATTGTAGAAATGACAAAAGCAGCATCATTTAACCCATAAGAACCCAGAGAGACACCGGTGTTCCCCCAGACTCTTTATTATGAGGCTTTATGTCTAAAATTCAGATCTTTGGGAATAAAAAGTTTTATTCTGAAAAGAACTTGTGGCCCACTTGGTCTATGGTATAATCTACATAATTTACCTTAAGGATAAATGGGTCTGGGTTCTTATGGGTTAAAAGAAGTGTCCTTCCTGTTTGAGCTTTCAAAGTGATTTGCAACCAGTTGTGAAAGTGGTTAAAGCAAATGGCGTGACCATCCAAGATGGAGGAAATGCCCAGATCAGGAGGACCCGATCTATATTCAATATAGATAAAGTTATAAAAAAAATTGTCTGTTGAAAATCGCTCATATTTAACAAGTAATGGTGCTTCAGTGGTTTAATTACCTAATTCAATGCAGATAAAGTTATAAAATAAACTGAGATAAAATGGAAATCCCTTTCTGCCGCAAACAAGCAAACAAGAGTTTTTGTCCCAGCGCTGTTGCCGTCCAACACAAAGTTGAAGACGAGGAGGCCTGTCAGTCCGTGTCCACCTCGCAGGGGTTGCTTCCTGCTTCCTGTGCGCTGGCGTACAGCCGCAGGAAGTCCTTGTAGCGCGGCGCGCAGCCGAGCCAGGCCTCGCCGAAGCGGACCGAGCCGGTCAGGAGGAACTCGTCGCCGGCGGGGGGCGCGCCGCAACGCGTCGGAACGGCGACGTGCCCGCTCCAGCTCCGCCCCCTGACCCCGCCCCAGGAGAACACGCCGCCCTTCTGGCGGAACAGCCGGCTCAGGGTCACCGCCGCCCGGGAGCGGTCGTCGTCCGAGGCCGGCGCCGCGGCGCCAAAGATCCCGCTGCCCGCTGCAGAGACGAAATCACCAGTCCTGTTTATTTATCTGTCCCTTTGTGAAATAATAATATTGTGCATAAAAATTCCTACAGATCTGATGTCATATTCTATGTAAACATGATATTCTTCCTTTTCTTTTCTAAAATGCCTTAAATTCCAATAAATGTATTAAGGAAAAAAAACTAAGGGGACAGGGAGCAGTTCAGAGAATTTCTCAGAAATCTGCTGCATGTGGAAAAGATCCGACACAGCGTCTCTCTAAACTCTGCAACCTTCGCTATGACGTGGCAACTACTTTTAGTGTCACAGTAGAGAATGTCCAAACACCTGCAGTTTGATTTACATCTATCTGAAGCTTAAAGTGCTGTTTCAATAAATAGTTCAATCATCTTGCAAAAAAAAAAAATTTTTAACCTCATTGATAAATGCAGAATCTCTGAATATTTTGTGTTTTTGCACAAGAAGCTTTAAGATTCCTCAGTTGGCTCCAAACTAATTGTTATGTCATAAAACACGATGCGTAGGCGCTGATTTACACATCCAGCAGTTACACAGCAAACATTCTAGGGCCTCCATCGTTGCCATGCCTCTGATCATGAAGTCTGTGATTGATTTAGTGGGATAGATTAGTTGTACTGGTTGTTGTGGGCTAACAATGTATTGAAATAGAAAGTCTGGTAGGGCTGCAATTATTTGTTATATTAGATCTTCGGTTCATAAAATGGTGTTAAATGTCCATTTTGATTTCCCAAAATTGAAGATTCCACAACCCAAAGATCATCAGTTTACCATTATAGAAACCTGACTATAACTAATAACTTCCCTTTCTAATTTTTTCTTAAGTTTCATTTTTTTTGCATTTGATGTTTTACTTTACTGAAATTTCAGTTTATACTCAACAGCTTTTACTTTATGCAGGATTCCTCAGTTGTTTATGTATTCCCATTTATTTCCCCACATAATTTAAAAACATCCTAGGAGGTAGATTATACAGATCAGATTCATAGTCATATTCAATGTAAGCATGGCATTCTTCTTTTCTAATAGTCTCTACATCAAAAAATGTGAGTTTTATATGCAGATATAAAGAGATTGCAGAGATTGCATTATTAATCTAATAATATATATATGAGTGTATGTAGTTACCAAAGTCGCTGGTACACACAGCCATGAGGACCTCTTCATTGGAACAGGGTTCACAGGTGACTAAAAAGGAAACGACATGAGACACCGTTAAATACTTTAACACAAGAATCCACTGCTGTTCCCGTTTTCACGGCGCGTCTCCTTTCCCTCGTTATTAGCGTTTGCAGGATTCCGCTGCTTCTTTTCCTGCCTCTCTGCGTCGGTGTCCGTGACACGCAGGAGAGAATGTGAATGAGAACAGCAGGTGAGGGAGGGGACGTAATCAGAGAATTACCCCATGACCTTGTCGGCTATAAAAACAGCTATAAAACACTCAGACACACACACACACACACACACACACACACACACACACACACACACACACACAGACAGGCCTGGACAGGCTTTCTTCTGTCCAGCTCTTCATCACCCCTCCCTTCCTACCAGACCTCTTTACTCACACGGGTGGGCTGCCCAAAGTGCCCCGCTTTGATGGTGGGGCGGGGTGGGCGGGGGTGTTCTTGATTGACAGCCGAGAGACGATTGGCTGACCCTCACGCTTGACCCTAACGTGACCTTTTGATTGGCCTGCTTGTTTTCATAAGTCTGGCCGAGGCGAGAGAGTTCAGGAGCGAGGAAGTGGGGGTGGGGGGGGGGGGGTATGTAGGTGAAAGAGAGAACATGGGTGGAACACCTTTTTTTCCCCCCCAGCCTTAGCCGTGCCTGTCACTTTCACTCACATCGCCGATCAGGCGGTCGGTGTCAAGGCAGCGGTTTAACGGCCCATTTTAGCCAATTACAGGCTAATTTTGGCCAATACACAAAACACAGAAACGGTGTGAGAACCAACTTCCAGACAACTGGAATTGACCTGAGACATATGATCTCTCCTTTTTAACTCCCACCCCCTGGATCTTACTCTATTTGTTGGCTTGAGATTTGTGGCTTAGTGGACCAACAGTCCATAACCCGAAGACCCCACACTAACAAAACTTTAAATGTGCTGAACATTGAATTGATTTGTTCCCGCCAACTCAAAATTCCAAATAAAAATCTTCTCTATGTTTAAGACCATATGGCCAAACGCTGGAATTCCCTCACCTGATCCAGGGTGCAGGTATGGGTACATATGAGCCCCGGGGCCGTGGCTGGGCACCAGCTCGTACTGGAAGGCCGTGATCCTCCGGCTGATGTCCGTCTGCGGCAGGGCCTCCACGAACAGAGCCCCCTCATCCAGCCTGAAGCAGCGCACCGAACCCCGAGCCTGTTCTGCCAGCAGCAGCCTCAGATCCCCGGCCCGCTCCAAATACACACGAGAACCCTAAAAACCAGAGAAGGGTCCGACTCTTAGGAACTTACAAGTCATCATTCTGCATGGAGGTGAAGGTTCACGTCCCGGTCAGGCTCTACCTGGGAGTCAGCTCGGGGTTTGATGCAGGCGTGGAGACTCGCCGCGTGCCCCGACGAGGGCTCCGTGTTCAGCCGCAGGTTGACGATGATGGCCCCCGTGGGGTAGAGCCACTCCAGCGAGCCCTGGGAGCAGCGGAGGTAGACCTGCTCCACGTCCTGGCGGTGGGACTCATGGCTCAGACCGCTGGACCAGAGAGAGAGAGAGACGACTCAATAACCTCTGACGACTCAGGACGCTTTCACACCAGCAGAAGAGTCAATTCCAACCAAAGGTGCTCACTTCAGTTCATTTTAGTTGGACTATGCAATTAAAGTCATCTGGAACTGGGCCTCTGAGGGTGCATTCACACTAATAGAATGTTCAATTCTAATCAAAGGTGCTTAGTTTGGTTTGTCTTCATTGGTGTGAAGGCATCAGTCGTACTGGGTTGCACTAAATCAAGTGGACCTGGACCTCCAAAAAAGAAGTGGTATTGGTCCACTTTACTCCTTAATGAAAACTTTTGGTCTGGTCCAAACGATTAGATGCAAATATTCATTGAAACAAAGTTTTTCCTATATAACTTTATGCATTTGTGAAAACAGCCCATCTCCTCTTCAGTAAATGACGCTCTACACATTCGTTGCATCCTCACATTGTTCTCCAGACGCAGCCATGGTCTCATTATGGAATTGAAGACTTTGCAAAAAAAAAAAAAAAAAGACCATGGAGCAATGCGGGAACCTGTCGCTACATAATATGTCAGAATTTGTGCTTATTTCTACCAGAAGACAGCCTGGACATAACCACCCTTTATTGCACGTGAACTGTGAAGTTCAGTCTGGACACCAAGGAACCAGTTTTCCCTTCATTTAGGAAGCCTTTGTTTGATAACTGTTGATCCAACATGGCGGCAGACAGTAATTTAATTTTGAATAATAAACAACCCTTAGCGCTAAATTATAAATTATTCATTGGGTATGTTTGATATGATTGGCTATAAGCTTCCTACTATAAGCCACCTGCTCTGGGCTTTCATGAACCACAGATGAATGGACAGACACCACACATCATCTCCATCTACTTTAATATGAGGTCTAACTGGAAGATAAAGATGGATAAAACATCAATCGGATTAATATTGGTTCGTTTGCAGGTGTGAAAGCAGACCATGCTGGAGTCTATATGCTAATTATTAAAAAGTTTATTACCAGTCGGGACCAAATAATCAAACTACTGGTGTGAAAAGTGCCCTAAAATAATCCAGCAATAAGTGAATTTAGATAAGGGTTGGGGGGAAAATCTATAAAGGTTGTGCTCGAAAGCCAGAATTAAAGAAGCATGGGAGGGATTTTACGCAAAACTTGAGACAAACATCAATAAAAACATCCATTTGCAACACCCGAGTAAGAACAACATTGGCGCAGCTGTCCGCCAACAAATCTCAGACTTGGATTGATGCGGTGGCTCGTCTCTGATGTGCATAAGCCACCTCAACACCAGGAACTGATTGGGCTATTAAGTTGTTAGAAGTCTGAGGCGGCTAAACTTTACACCAAGTGCAAAGTACAGGCTCTCATTTTTTATGGCTTTGGGACTTGGAGGAGTGATCAAAGGCGCCATGTGGCTTTATTTACTCAAGATAGGAACTGGAGCAGAGACATTCCTGTGATCGTAAGCGTTACACTTCCAAAAGCTTGACTTTAGATTGATCGCTGATTGGAATGGTTTCCCCTACAAAGTGAGACCCCCTGAAACCTTCCAATGGACGCTGCGCGATTTGTTTTGAGTCATTTCGAGTTTCTTTTTCTGAGAAGTGGCGGAATACACAGCAGACAGATCATCAGGGGTCAGGTTTCCTCCGAACTTTGCAGAGATTTACCACATGACTCACTCATTTATGGCAAAAACTCATTTTTTTGCATCTTTTTTTAAAATCAAAGTACAAACATATCTTTTATTAGTTTAAAGTGTGTGGTAAATCCTTCACTGTAGTCTCATTATAATAATTCCCCTTTATTATAAATTACATTCTTATGGTAGTATCTATATGTTGTATTATATTACTATATTATTATATATGACTAATAAAGATGTTAATATATGGATTACTGGGATTTGACCTTATTCAATAAAAAAAAGTAATAATCACAAGCAAAGGCACAAAAAATACTGAATCAGCAAATTAAAGTCACTTTTTCCACTCTCAGTCTTCCATGAGGATCTGGATTTTTTTTTAATTCTAATTAAATAATCGTGCGTGTAATTGCCAAACTTGCAGAAATCCTGGATAATGTGCAACGCAATGATCTCAAATTTACCTTTATGTCTTAAAAGTCAAATTCATGATTTTACAGATAAAAAAAGGCAATTAAAGGGATTTCTCAGTGGACTTCCAGCCCAGCCCCAGTAAAATAATACCTGCACATATTAAAACAATCCTGCAGGTTGATGCAGCCCAAACTGATACCAATGGATCAATAACTTTTTGGAGCGTTCGTCCTTTGTTCTGTGCATCCTCACCTTCCTCTCCAGCTGCACTGGTCGCTGGAATACTGCGCCGCCGCCCGACAGAGGAGAACCGCCGCGATCCAGTGCGCAGCCCACGGCCGCAGCATGGTGGCTCCGCCCGGGCACCGGATCCCAAAAACCCAGACCGGACCGGACCGGACCGGCCCGCGTCCCGAATCCGCCCGCCCGCGAAAAACCCAGCGAAGTGATCCCGCGTTCGTGCTGCTCCGTGCGGCGCCTGCGGGGCTACATGGCGGGTTCAGCCGAGGCGAGGGCTCGTGCGCGTGTCGTCGCCGCCGCCGAAGAAGCAAGAAAACATTTTGACAAGAGAGAAGGAGAGAGTAAAAGAGAGAGAGAGAGAGGGAGAGAGAGGGGGAGAGAGAGAGAGAGAGAGAGGGAGGGAGAGAGAGGGAGAGAGACTGTGCGCGCGCGCAGCGGGACAAACACGAGCCATTTAAAAAACTTTCACTGAGCGCGCCGCGTGACGTCAGCGGGGCGCGTGCCAGCAGCCGAGTGACACGCTCCAGGACCCCGTTCTCCTTATTGAGACCACGCCCACGCCGGTAAAACCACACCCACATATTATTACCGCGCGTGTGTAATTTCGATATATGAAAAAAACATTATTTTTGTAATTTAATAAAAAAATAAAAAATGGATGGAAATGGTGGATAATTACTCTTACTTGTTAAATATTACTAAAAGTATAGATTTCCTAACGAAAAAAGTACATTTGCCTTAAAAAACACCCAAATTTAAGCCCTAAATTCAAGGGTACTTAAGTAAAAGTATTATCATCAAAATGTACTTAAAGTTTAAAAAGTAAAAGGACTTATTAAACAGACTATTATTCTACTATATACTAACATAAATAAGTGTATCACAGGTATTTGCATACATTTTACATAGCAATTTTTACATAAAAAGTTCAGACAATGTTTTTTTAAAGGAAATAATGACAGTAAAACATATTAAAATGTGTTGTGTAAAAAAAATCATAGGAGGCCTGTGCATGTGTGAAGTGTCTTTTTTATTAAGGAAAAAGAAATAATTGCCTTATCCACCACTTTATAAAAGTCACATTCATTCAATCCCGACCATGCTGTATTTCTGTAATGTGTGCTCTAATCTGGGCGATACAACACGTCTGTCTGTCCTAGGAGAGAAATCCTTCCTGTGTTGCTCTTCCTGAGGTTTTTTTTTTCCATTTTTTTCCGCCTGTCAATGTTTTTTTTAGGGAGTTTTCCCTTCATTTGAATTGATGGTCTAAGGACAGAGGAAGTTGTGTTGTTGCACAGCCTGTACGTTCCCCTGAGGCAAATTTAGGATTTTATTTTTTATACAGGGCTATACAAATAAAAATGACTTGACTTGATTAAAAGCAAACAAAGCACAATTTATCTTTCCTTTAACCGAGGCCTGGCTGTCTTCTCCTCTGACAGATTCTCTCACATTCAGCAGCTCCTTGTGCAGGGCTGTATAAGTCCTGCAGGTCCCTCAGAGACAAGCGGCGTAAGCCTGTGTGAGTGTTTGTGCGTGCGTGTCGGCTTTATGCACAGATGGATCATATTATCCTGGTGAAAATTAGAGCAGCATGCATGTCTGGAACAGAAACATCCACTGACAACTCTCTCAAGATTTCAGCAGAAGCTTCTGCAGTCAGTGTCAGGTGCTGTTCATTCAGCTTTCTGGTCAAAAAAAAGTTTTATTTCATAACTAAATGATAGACTATAATATTCTTGTTTTATTCCTATATCACTGCTGTGTGTGTGGTTTTTTTTTTTGGTTGTATAGTCTTCTGGGAAAAAATACAACATAAAAAACAAGACAGGCCCTGACATAACAAAAGTCACACGTGTGCTCTAAACGCCTGTTTGTTCTCGGGCAGTTTTCCCGTGAGAAAACAGTCCGAATGGCAAGCATGTTACTGACTCGTCACATTCCCCCGGACAGCCAGAGCAATCCAATGCATTTAGAGAAATACCTAAAGACCCCCCCCCTCCTTCTCCTCTCCCCGCGCCCCCCCACCGCCTACATCACAACCTCGTCCATAATGTCCTTCTGTGAAAATGAGAATTTTAAGTATTGCCGGAATCCTGCTTTCTGACAGAGGCCACAAATTAAAGGAGCTGTTCGACTCACTTGCACATTAAATAACATATTCCACTGAAAAAAGTGAAATCTGGACAGGGAAAAATATCTTGTTTTTGATACAATTAGTCCCATATCTTATTCCACTGGAAGATAATTTAGTTTATTGCAATTATTGTTTGCTGATTTGGCTGAACTTTTCTTAAAAGTAGAATCAATTTACTTAAATCAAGTAAAAAAAACAAACTCTTAACAAACTCTTATATCAATGATCACTATTCATGATGATTAATAGATAATTGCACAGCTAAACAATTTAGCTGGTTAGGTGAAACATTCTGAAATATTATTATTATAAATGAAAATCATTATTTCTAACATTGTCAATGTCTTGACTATATTTTCTATTCATTTTGCAACTCAGTAGAGGAATAAGAGCATGACCTTTCATGGAAAACACCAAACTGTCTTGTTATTTTTTTATTCCTCTTCACACCCAGCTGCTGTGTATGTGTCCACTGTGGCGGTGCATGTCTTAAACGGGAAAAACACCCCTCACATTCCTACTGATGCACCCATGGTGATGCTAAAATTCCTGTGAACCACTCCAGCTGAGTCCAACCGTGCAACCACTGCATGACGCGTTACACCCCCCCAACCCCCCCGCCCCACGGCCCCCGGCGGCTTGAAATAACGTGGCCGAAGCCTCGAAGGCCCGGAGGTTGCAGAAGGGAGGGGGGGGGGGGGGGGGGGGGCGGTGGGGGCGTCTGACCCTTGGTCTAATCCTGTCACTGCTGAGGAGGAAGTCTGAGCCGCCGCCGTGCCGTTTGACCCCCGGCGTGCTCCTCCGCCATGTGAAGTGTTTACGGAGCAGCGGGGCCTCCGACCTGCTCGCCGTCACCTGGCTCTTCTCGGGGCGGGAGGAATGCTCTGGTCTGTCCACACGCACGCATTCCTCTATCTCTGATTTCAACCTTAATAACCCCCCTCCCTACTTCCTTACAGCTCGCGTGCAGCACGCCACTCTCTCTCCACCTCAAGGGTGGTTTCTGAGAAACAAAGAAGGCAGGAAATAAGAAAAAAGGGACAACTGGCCTGAGAGTGTAACACATTGATTTATATGTTTGTTTAAGTATGGAAATTCCATGCGGTCCAACCTACATAAAACCTACACTATTGTTTAAATGTTTGGGGTCAGCCAAGATAATTCTGTGTTTTCCATGAAAGGTCAAGCTCTTATTTATCAAATGAGCTGCAAAACAAATAGAAAATGTAGACTTTGATATAGAAATAATGATTTTTTATTAGAAAGACTGTCCTTAAACATTGCTTTTATCAAAGAATGCTTCATCTAAGAAGCTAAACATCTAAACAGCACAATTACACAAGGTTTTTCTAATCCTCCTTTAGCTTCTAATGCAATTATCAAACACAATGTACCATTAGAACACTGCAGAAATGGGCCTCTATACACTTTTGTGGATATTGCATTAAAAACCAGACATTTGCAGCTACAATAGTCAGTAGTGAACGGTAGTGTACATGCATATTTGTTATTTCTTTATTTCTTTTCACACTCAGCTGCTGTACATGTGTATATGTGTGTGTCAAAATGTAAATATGCAGAATGCAGCAACGCACCCTGTTTGGACAAGTTCCAGGCGGAAAACACATGAACGTGCGTAGGCTGGTCCAAAAAGGGAAAATGCACATTCTTAATTGTTCATTTGAACTTTTTAAAAGTTCCTATATCATGCACTTTTCACAGCTTTATTTTAAAGTTGTGATATCGCCAGATACATTTGTGGTTTTAAGAGGGGCAATAATATCAATATATCTCTGCAGCTCTAGAGAGAAGGAAGAACAGGTCAGTGTGTTCCTGTCTCATTAGTATTAATAGTATTAACACGCCTCTTGTCTGATTTAAAAATGAATAGCAATTAAAATTATTTCTATAACAAGGGACCTTTAATTACACGTGAAGCTGAGTTTATGCTACTTTTGCAGGAACAGAAATATTTCATCTTATCAAAATGGACATTTGTTGATTGAAAAATTACAAACTTTAAAAAGTGAGGCACATTTTTTTTTATGTTTCCCTAGCATGATTTACACATGACTACATATGCTGATGAAGTGGATGCAGATTTATACACTGGACACATTTAAAGCAGATGGATAGTGATGTGCATCTACACTCCCTCCTCTTACTAAAAAAATACAACCTTCACGTTACATCTGCTGCACTGTTTTAAGAAGCTGTGATGTAACTGTGTTATTCTCATGGTTAATGCTGCAGCTCCAGCCAAAGACACACCTTACTTAGAATAAAAAAAGAGGGAGAGACGCTGAATCAGAGGAATGTGGTCAAGTTTCCTTGTGTCTGACCTCTGAGTATCTCTTCATACACACACACACACTGGCACATACACAGACACACACTCCACTCTTAATATCTTATCAGCCAGAAAACACACAGCTTAGCATGTGTGTGTGTGTGTGTGTTCTTTTCTTCTGCACACGTGCAGGTTTATTTGACCAGTGATGGCGAGCAGGCTCCAGGGTCAGGGTCACTCGTGTGTGTGTGTGTGTGTGTGTGTGTGTTATCAGGCCTGATGTCTGCAGCCAGACTGAGTGTAAACACTGAGTAAAGCTGTTTACTCTCGCTCAGACTCGCTTCCACAAATTCTCCATTAGCCTCGACTGTGATCACCCACCAAGTGCTTCATCAGGAGGGCCGAGCGGGTAAAGCAGACAGGACAAGGCCTCACCTAAACAACTGCATTAGGTTCTTTACATTATAAACTACAATGTGTCAATTTGGCGGACATTTAACTAAAGCACCTTATAGCGCTATATATATATATATATGTATATAAATACAATGTGAATGGCCACAGTGAGAAAAGGTTTCACTCAAATATTTACCAACAGGCGTGGTTGAGGCGACCTGATGAATGTCTTTAGTCTTCATTGATAAAATGGAGGCTTAAAAAGCAGTGAAAGAATCAGCAAAGAATCTGGTGATTTGGAAAAAGAACTGTGGAGAAACGAGAAAATGCCTAATGCATCCTGCTCAGTGAACATTTTTTTTGTGTGTCTTAAATTTTACGGGATCAATAAAGTTTTATCTAATTTAATCTACTCTAATCTGATCATGTCATACGCTTTTCATGGTTTTATTTGCAGATGTGATATCCCTGACAAGAGGCAGTATATTTGTGGTCTTATGTATTTCACATCTCCTCTCTGAAGCTGCAGAAAGAACAGGCAGATTTCATCCTCGTGTTAGGGTGCAGTGAGAAGTCTTCAACCAAATATATTCAGTCGATTATTGTAAAAAAAAAACAAAAAAAAAACCTCCAACACATTTGGAGAAAGTGAGTTTAAAGTGTTGGAAGAGGCAGAATAGAATTGCATTACAGCCGATAATGTAATTATGGCCAATAACGTAATAAATGTGCCTTTATTGGATAATGCAATAATGTATTAAAACTGCTTAAACGATACATGACACTGTAATAACATAATAATAAAATATTATGTTATCGGCCTGGTATAAAAAATGTATTTAACATTTCAAAAACATAAATTCCTGCATTTTTGGCTTATCAGTTGAGGACTCTTATAATGTTAATGGACAGTTATTTCCTTATTGGGATATTACAATATGTTATAGGCTGCTATGCAAAGAGTTTTAATTAGTCATTTAACAGATAAATTTCACCCTGAACAGCAGCTGAGTCGTCGTTTCAGCGTTTGTGCAGAGGGTGAGTGGCCCGAAACATCGCTGCTGCTGCACGTTCTGATACGGTGTGGGGATCATCCACGGCCACACTGGATGTTTGTTCGCTTTTTCCAAAAGTTGTGTGGGCAGACTTACAGTAAAACAGACCCAGGAAACACCGGGGGGAGAATCGTGGGGGAAAAGGTCTGTTTACCTTTGGGCAGAAAAAGTCCGCACTCTTGTGAGGTAAAATAAACTTTTTTTCCCCTGCGTGTTTATGCATCTTAAAGGGGTCATTGTTCCTTTTTAGATTTCACAAGAGAGAGAGAGCGAGAGAAAACAAATCGGTGCAGCATCGATGGCCGCGCGTTTCGTCCGGTTGCATCAGAGAGTTGCTGAGAAAGCTGTGTGAGGGCTCTGGCCATGACACATCCCTCCTCTATGAATGTAAACTCAGCGATGACACGACGACGCCGCGGCTTCAGTACGAGTACGAGAACACGCTTGTAATTATCCCTGGTGAACCTGGTGAAGAGCTGCGCTCAGACGCGACGCCGATGTCCTCAGCTCTGAAACTCAAAGGCTATTGAAGGCCCGTGTTCAGGCTGCTCATTCTGTGATGTGAATATACAAAATACACTTAAGTAATCTGCCTCTATCTGATGATTATAATGATTAAAACAGTGAAAAACCTGCAGATGGCTGCAAAAACAGCCTCTGATGACTGTTTATGACAAATACAAAACAGAGATGGTGGTTTCAGCTCCTAGAAAAGCAGCCTCCAGTTTTAAATGCAAATATTCATTCGTCTTCCACCCCAGTTTTATCCTTCAGGTTCAATGGACGGATGCAGAAAAATGTCTTTAACCAAATCTATTTAGTCAAATATTGAAAAAACAATATATACAGTGATGTGTTGACCTGGTGTTTCTGTTAAAATGTTCTGGAGATGTTTAAGTGTCGGAGAGATAGAATAAAATTATTTGCAATTTGCATCAGTGATAATGTAATTTGCCTTTTTAAGGCAATAATTTGTTAAAACTATTAAAACGATGCATAATACTGTAAGTTTTGGCCAATAAAGCAATAATAAAATATTAAATTATCGGCCTGGGATTAAAAACATTTATTCCGATAACACAATAAATTATCACATTATTTGCTAAAAGTTGTTACCTTATCAGTTCAGGACTTTTATTACCTTATTGGCCTATGACATTATAAAGAGGACAAGAAATACTAGCTAAAAATACTAATAACTTCATGTAAATGGTTTTATGATGATGGTTTTAAATGAGAATTAAAGCTTGGAGACTCTTAATAAACTCATTGTGCTCTAAATCTCACCCAAACCCTTTACACAGGAATTTTTCTCCTTTTGTTTCAGTGATAACAAGGAGGGGAACCTTTTTGTGGTATTTCTGTTAGTATTTCTAGTTATTATCTGCTACGATGCCTTTACTTTTTTATTTATTATCCATTTTCTCCTTTAGGAATTCTCCACTAATCTGTATAATCCATAAACTATGTCTGAAATGTTGTGAGGTGATTTTCTCATTATAAACCCTGTTCTAGTGGCTGTCGCTCTGTACGGCTGTGGATACCAATACAAAAAAAATAATGCAAAAACAAGAACAGTAAAAACCCTAAAAAAAAACAAAAGCCTCCCCCATGAAACCACGACCTGGTGTTTTTATACTTGTCCAGATTAAACAAATAAAGCGTGGCCTGCCCAGTGTATTTAAGTCTGCATGCTAAGCTGAGCGAAACACGCCCTGCTCCGGCTTAATATTCAGCGTACAGACACGCGGAGTCCTTTCAGTCCAAATATGTGCAGAACAAACATCTCACACTGTTCTATTAAGCTCTTCTGAAAACAAACAGGAGCTGGAGCGAGGTGGTTCGGCACTGTTCACGTCTGCATAGGCAGGTGAGGCGACTTTTTAGAAGTTCTCCAACTCATTAAATGCAGAAAATGAGAAATGCGTTATTAGTCCGTCGCTCTAATCCGATGCAGATTTCACTCTTTTCTGTCAAAGATGCTGCTCCAGGTCCCACTCAGTTGAAATGGTAGAAATCTGTTCCTTCCTTCAGCTGCAGGGAGTTGAGGTTTTCCTCCAGAACGCCTGCCGTCATGTCCTAAACACACACACACACACGCACACACACACACGAGAATAAAAAGCTTTTATCGTTTGATCGCCCGATCGGCTAAACTCGGCCGCTGTGCTTTGTCTTTGCGTCGAAGGTCACTTCCTGTTTTTAGCGTTCGCCACTGAAGCCTTAAAAAAGAAGAAGAAGGAGTTTTTAAGATTTAACCTCGACTGGGGAGCAAAGTTCAGACCGATCCTACGTTTGTTGGTTCCAATTATTTGACGTGTGGGTGAATAACGTGTGTGATTGAGTCCAGGTGTGTGTGTGTGTGTGTGTGTGTGTGTGTGTGTGTTAGGAGAACCAGAGAAGCAGGATGATGGAGTCCAGCTCTCCTTGTCCCCTGCCTCTGATTACATCTCCAAATTCCCATAATTGAGCAATTAGTAGGTAGGGTCAGTTTGACGTCTGTGTGTCTTACTGGGCTGATAAATAAGCAATTTTGTTATTTGGATGCACTGAAGAGCTGTGTGTGTGTGTGTGTGTGTGTGTGTGTGTGTGTTAAAAAAATCAGTGAAGAAACAGAGGTTCTCTGCAACACTTTGGAGCTGGAGATGTGTAAAATGAACAGTGGCGAAAATGTGATGTTGTCAAAGATCGCTGTCTCTACCCATTTCCTGCCTGCCTCCTGTGTGTGTGTGTGTGTGTGTGTGTGTGTGTCATGTTCCGCGCCGGGCACACGCCCTGGATCATTATGTCGTTAACTTAGATTACAGACCTGGGGGACAGATGGTCAGGAGCGGCGGACGTACGACACACACACAGCACGCTTTCTGCTCACCAGTTTAACGCAGACGATGAAGGGGGCGGAGGCCTCGCTGTAGCGCACGACGGGGATTCTAGGCTTTGGTCTTTCCTGCAGGGGGGGGGGGGGGTCAACAGAGAAAGAAGCATGATGCAGTCATAGAAATACAACAGAAGTCATCCAAACCCCCTCAGTGATGATGAGGGTTCAGATAGAGGATTAAAGCTCAGAGCTGAGACACCATTAAAGGACACAGAGGTCACGACCTCTGTATTTTTTCCCCTTAAGTTTAGTTTCTCACATTTCAGCAAGTAAAAAAGCCTAAAAATTGTGATCCGGAAAACCCATTTAATTATCATGTATCAAAGTTAAATTTACTTAATCAAAAAAACAGGCAAAGGGGAGGAAAGGTGAATATTGTAATAATAAAAAGGAATGGGAGAACAGTGAAGCTTGCAGCAGACCTGTAACGGACATGCAATTTTATGTGTTATTTTACCATCTTGAGCGTATTCTATTTCTCTGTATATATATATATATATATATATATATATATATATATATGCTGCTGTGTGTGTGTGTGTGTGCGGGGGGACGACCGGCCTCCCAACAAAAGGGATCGATCTAACAATATACAGTGATGTGTTGACCTCGTGTTTCTGTTAAAATGTTTTAAAGTGTCGGAGAGCTAGAATAAAATAACAGTTTGCAACCAGTGTTCAAGTGATAATGTAAATTGCCTTTTTTATAATGTAATAGGCCAATAATGTATTAAAACTATATACAATGCATATTACTGTACGTTTTGGCCAATAAAGCAATAATAAAATATTAGGTTATCAGCCTGGGATTAAAAACATTTTTTTTTAAATGTAATGGCTGAATAGAGAAAAGTGAAGCATGCAACAGACCTGTAACCTGCTGTATATGTAGCCTAGAATAAAATGTGAAAGGACATGCAATTTTTTGTGTCATTCTAATTCTTATTTTACTTTCTTGGTCGTATTTTATTTTATTTCTCTGTGAGAAAGTGCCTTGTGTGGGCATTATGTGTGTCGTGTATTTATGTATGCTATGTGGACACCTCACTTTTCCTCTGGGGATCAATAAGTTACTCTACTTAATAAATATGAATATTTTATGGTCATATTGATTCACAGTATGAATTATCCATCAATATTAGGCTATGATTTACATGTTTGGATGGAAGATGAAAATAATGTGACTAAACATGGCATTAACATGTCAAGGTTATATATAATAACCAAAGTTGCACCAATTCCCTGAAAGAAATGAGTGATACAGACCAATCCCCTCATTTACTCTCAATCATTAATTATTGAAAAATTGGATTTAAGAGCAGTAATATGGTACAATTACCTTTCACAGAATTAAACCTGTGCAACTTAATAAAACAGAAATCATACAGATACACTGAAAAGGAAATGGAAGGCTGAGGCTCCTAATGAGCCACAATATATATATATATATATATATATATATATATATATATATATATGTATATTCAAACATAATAGCCTAATTATTACACCACACTGTTATATTGTATATTATATATATTATATATAGACTGCTACAGCCCCGTTAATAAACGTATTGTAGTCAGAATCTCACCTTGGATTCCTCATATGTGTAGAAGCCTTTCTGGATCTTGTTCTCATCCACATCACACATGGCTCGGACCTGATGAACGTAACGTAACGCCGGTGAAAACCGCTCTGCATCACAGCTACCAACGCTTCTCTACTCATTAGGAAAATACATGACTTTACGCACTTTCTTCTGATTGGACGGACTGAGGCAGCGGTACAGCTTCCGACCCTGTTTCCCGGCGTTCCAGATGGTGAAGCTCTCCCATTGGCTGAGGACTCGCTCCTGCAGGAAGCTCACTCGCAGGTTCCAGATGGTTTCCCTGCGAACGGAGACGTCAAAAAAACAAGAAACGGGTAAATCCAGATATTTAGATATTGCTCCTTCATTTGTATGTTGGAGCCTCTTCCTGCAGAACGATGCATCGTAGGAGTTTGACAGTTTCCCGTCTGTCTGCTGAGGAGCAGGAAAAATGTCTCCAGCAGCATGATTCCTGACATCACAACTAATTTGGAGCCAATTGATTTTATAAAAAAGGATAACGTGCAATTACAGCGATCACTTCAAATAAACGGAAAACGGTGCGGCGGGGGTTCTGCCGTACAATTAACTATGGATTTCACATTTAACCGAGCTCGGTACAAGGCAGACGAAAACACATTCCTGAGGGAAGCAACTCAAATTGTGGGTTTTAGAAAAAAAAAAAAAGAGTATTTTTATGCCTTGAAACACGGCTGCGGGGGGATTTTGCCAACTTTACGGGGATAAATCCAATTTATAACAACTGGGATTTGTTTTGGCCATCAGTCCTGAGTAACACAAGATTGTCTCGCTAACCCGACTGCTGGATGTGGACGGACAGGCCGGGAAACACGAGCAGCCGCTCAATCACACGGGACTTAAACTAACTAATCCCAGAGTTCCAAAAGCCGACATGTTCCGTCTCCTCTGAATATTCATTTACAGGCTGGTTTTGTGGGTAAAACTGGAACCTACAGGTTCCTTTGCTGTAGCTGTGCCCCCTCCCTCCTGGGTACAAGTTTTCTTGTGCAATGACGGATTATTGCTGACAGCTGCGCTCGTTTTCTGTTTTACCGCCGACTGCCGCGGTTCGTGTAATCCGCAGAAAACCGTTTCTTTACGGCCCGTCTCATCATTTGGCGTCTGGCCGAGAAAAAATACGATTATCTAAGATCAGGTTTTTTTTCCAAGGTGGGCGGAGAGACTAACTAGCACTTCCTGTTGCCTGCACTTTGACTGATATGCACAGCTGTACACACACACACACACACACACTAGATCTCTCTCACACACACACACGCGCACACACACCTTCACACTCTCATTCATCTTCATGCTCTTAACCCTGTTTCTCCTCCTCCTCTTCCTCTGTCTCACACACAGAACCATGCACTGATATTGAGTAATAACCACACACATGAGCAGGAGGTACTTCAATCAGTATGCTCTCCTCATGTGTGTGTGTGTGTGTGTGTGTGAAGCGAGACCACCCGTGCTCGGCGGGTTGTGTTTGTCATGCGAGGCCCGGCGTTACACACACACACACACACACACACACAGCTTAGATTTACTATAAACTGTATGTGCGTGCACACACTGAAGCCTTTATCCCCCTAATGCCCGTGCAGATCAAAAGCTAGACACACTTATCACACACTCGTACGCCTGCAGACGTACACACTCGCGTTCATAAACACAGCCGTTCCGTGTTAGGAAGCCTCTCGTCTCGCTTGCTCTCTGGCAGCGTTTCTTTTTTTTTTTTTTGTGAAATACTTCTCACTTCACGGACAGGGGCCTCTACAGTTACGTGTGTGTGTGTGTGTGTGTGTGTGTGTGTGCGCGTTGAAGACGACGGTTTGGTTTGTCCGAGGAGGAGGAAGTGGGAAGGCGAGTGGACGGGAACGGGTCGGGCAGCAGCAGGGGAGAGTGGAAAGAAGGCAAGGCAGGAGGCTGGAAATAGGCTTCCCAAAATAAGAGGGATGATAGATGAAGACAGAGGAGGATGATCGGTGGAGGAGTGCGTCAACACGCGGAGATATATGAGCAGTGGGCAGCGTGTGTGTGTGTGTGTGTGTGTGTGTGTGAGGGGGGGGTGCGGAAGGAAAGAGAAAAGGAAGGAGGGATAACAGGAAAGAGGAGATGAAAGGCAGGGAGGTGTGAGGGGAAGGGGGGGCAGGAAGGACCTTCTTTGGTGTGTTTTACACTTTGAGGGAGACACACACACACACACACACACACATGCACGCGCGCTCACACACACACACACACGCATTTGCACACACGCACACACACACACGCACACACACACACATGCACGGTCACACACCTGCAGACACTACATGACCTTGCAGAAGCACAAGCAACAGCAGGAATGTCAGCTCCCCCTGACACACACACACACACACACACACACACACACATGCACGCACGCACGCACACACACACGCACACACACACCATCTGAAACACATAACAAGATCCGATTCCCTCCGACCACAGTCTGACAGATACGGGACATTCCACATGGGGAAGAAAACAATATATTCTATTAGCATGTTCTGAGAATCTCAGGAATCCAAGAATCTCAAGATT